>JAXIVD010004214.1:7500-37956 GCA_036785275.1 Cancer borealis | reverse complement strand
GTGACTGCATGAAGAATGTGTGAATTTGATCGTTATGAGAGTACAGAAAACCCAATAAAAGGTTGTAGTGATGGATTACATGATGTTTCCTAGAGTATGGCAAGACATAGAAGCACATGGATGGAAGGGTTCTAGGATAGTGTTGGTATTTAGGAAGGTAAGAATAGTAAAATACGCATTGGTCTGTCTGTTTGCACCCGTAAATGCGAGAATCAGAAAGGAGAGAGATGAAGTTCTGGAATAATGTGAGTGAGTGTCTAATGGAGATTGGAAGGGATTGGATAGTGTTAATTGGAGATATGAATGGAAAGGTTAGAAATCGTGAGGCAGTAGGTGTGGTGGGAAGGTAGGAAGTGAATGGAATGAATGAAAATGTTGAGTAACTGGTGGACGCAATGCAGAAAAGAGATTGTTCTTAGCAAACATTTTTTTTCAGCATAAAATGGCCCACAGCTACACATGGAGAACCCTTCGTTCCCAAGCCCATTGTTGCTGTGGAGGTTTTGGAAAGAGATTGTGGCGCAATGCTGTGTAGACCTTTTGGCTTCCTCTACACCCTCGGACTTCATATATATTATACAATCCTTGCCCTAGTCCAACCAATTTTTGCTAAACTTTTTTTTTTTTTTCTTTTTTTTTTTTTCTTTTTTTTCATGTCTTTCTTACCTCCCACTCTGAGAGTCGTGCTGAAAAGCTAAAGATGCCGGCACACTAGGCATTTTTCAACACAATGGAGCCATTTAGAGAGAAAAAAATATTGCACAATAGAATTGAGTCAATAATATTGATCGTGTAGTAAGCGACCCCTACACGATCAATATTATTGACTCCATTTTATTTGTTTCTCTAAATGGCTCCATATTATTGCTCAATATCGTCAGTCATGTGAAGGATTTCAGAGAGACAGCATGCAAACCGTGAAGGCATTTCTTGATCTACTAGATACTGCATCTCAGGCTTTGTTAACATACATATGCGGGAGACGTGCTGGGGTATATTTTACTTTGATATCTTGTCTCCCCTCGCCCTAATATACATTAGCGTCAGTAGTCCTAGCTTTTATATATACGTATATATATATATATATATATATATATATATATATATATATATATATATATATATATATATTATATATATAATATATATATATATATATATATATATATATATATATATATATATATATATATATATATATATATATATATATATATATATATATATATATATATATATATATATATATATATATATATATATATATATATATATATATATATATATATATATATATATATATATATATATACATATTATATATATATATATATATATATATATATATATATATATATATATATATTATATATATATATATATATATATATATATATATATATATATATTATATATATATATATATATATATATATATATATATATATATATATACATATTATATATATATATATATATATATATATATATATATATATATATATAATATGTATATATATATATATATATATATATATATATATATATATATATATATATATATATATATATACATATTATATATATATATATATATATATATATATATATATATATATATATATATATATATATATTATATATATATATATATATATATATATATATATATATATATATATATATATATATATATATATATATATATATATATATATATATATATATATATATATATATAGTATATACATATATTGTCAGGAGGCTTGGAATTAAATGCACATCAATAGAAAGAGAAAGAAAGTGTGCTTTTTTTCAGGAAGTTCTTTGTTAATTTGGTGTTTAAACATGTCTCAACACGAACACAGGTGACGTCACGCGATCAAAGGAATAATACATAATCATATAATAATACTGTAATACTTGCAATTTGTTGCAACAAAAAGAAGTTTGAATCATATTATCAATTCAAAGAAGATGATAGAACATTACTAATAAACTTAAACCATTGCAACAAAATCGAATATAGAATACGTAAAGTAATGTTTTCTAAATTCTACAAATAAAATAGCAAGATGAAAAAATATGCTTGTTAATTTCAATGATCTGCAAGGATAACATCAATAGTAATAAGTTTATACAAGTGTAGTGTATCCCAATGTGTTGGTTTGGCGGGAAGGTAACAAGATGGAGGCATCAGCTGGAGCACCACCGAGGCCTGAAGACATAACATCAAGACTAACACAACTCGCATTGCAGGTCATGGAAGGGCTCAACCGTAACCAGAACAAGTATAATGGAACGGATGCTGTCACCAATGGAGCTTCAGGTGAGATGTGTTGATTGGTATTAAATAGTGAAGTGTTTTTGTTGCCATTTGATATTTTTGTTTTGGTGAACATTTAGTTTTGAATGAAGGACAATTCACGTGTTTATATTAGAATGAAGGACGATTCAGATGTTTAGGTTAGAATGAAGGAATATTTACGTGTTTGTTAGAATTAAAGAAAATGCACGTGCTTAGGTTAGAATGAAGGACGTCACGTATTTATTAAAGGAAGATTCACGTATTTATGAGTTTATATAATTTTCCGATTGTGATTCTCAATGTGCCTTACACTGAACCTGTGCCATGCTGTGTTAGCTTGTATTTTTACATGGTAGTAGTAGTATGAGTAGTAGCAGCAGCAGCAGCAGTGGGGATCGGACCAAACACCCTAGGACAAAACGGCCTAGGACAATATCCCCTTAGGTCAATAACCCTCTAGGACGAAATCACCCTAGGACAAAATCCCAGGTAAATTTTTCGAACTACTTAGAGATACGGCAATCATACCGCCTTGCCATCCGCTATTCCTACGGCCTGTGCCTTATTATTTATCTGGTAAAGCATCTTTCAAGTTATGTTAGGTTGATTATGTTATATCAGGTACGGTTTGGTTCAGTTATATAAGCTTTTTACCCAAAAGTTAGGCTACTGCCGTATCTATAAGGGAGCACTATGAGGTTATGGTTAGGTTAGGTTCGGTTATATAAGCTATTACTGCTCGTCCCCTATCTTCTTCCTATAGTCAACAAGCTTGGGAACAACTTGGAAACTGGCTTTTAAGGTGGGGAAGCAAATAGAGGACATTTATGGCACTCCAAAAAAAAATCTGAGGTGAAAACATCAGTATGTGATTGCTCTCTCTCTCTCTCTCTCTCTCTCTCTCTCTCTCTCTCTCTCTCTCTCTCTCTCTCTCTCTCTCTCTCTCTCTCTCTCTCTCTCTCTCTCACACACACACACACACACACACACACACACACACACACACGACAGAGATGATTTGATAGTGCGGGACGAGCGAACCACGAGGGGACACAGGAAGAAATTGAAGAAAGGGACTTGCAGGAGGGATGTAAAGAAATACAGTTTCCCATATAGAATTATCGACACTTGGAATGCCCTGGATAAAGAAGTGACCGAAGCAACAACAATACATGGTTTTAAAATGAAGCTAGATAATTATTGGGACAACAGAGACGGGATAGCATGAGCTTAGCTCTCCCCCCCGTATGCTACAATTAGGTAAATACATACACACACACACTCTGTAAATGCACAGTGTGTGTAATTGTACCTTTATAAGGGTCCTGTAACTTCCCCAGTGCTTCCCTTGACCAAGGTTGTAGTTAGTGTGAACAGGCATCATAAAGGGCTATTAAAACACAACTCAGTACATGGTGGATAGCCATGGCTGTGTGGCTGTGCTGCTCATTTTCCTTCCTCTGACAAAACTTCAGAAAGTGTTGCCATATATTATGTCTGTCTGTAATTCCCTTATTTTGCTTCTTTATCTTCACTTTTTCCAAACTTAACCTAACCTATTCCTATGGCCTGTGCCTTATTATTTACCTGGTAAAGCATCTTTCAAGTTATGTTAGGTTGATTATGTTATGTCCGGTACAGTTTGGTTCGGTTAGATTCGGTTATTTAAGCTTTTTATCCAAAAGTTAGGCTACTGCCGTATCTTTATCTTCACTTTTTCCTAAAGCTTTTTTTGTGACCCACAGATGTGCCTCAGGAGAGGGAAGTCAACTGTCCCATATGCTTTGAACAGTTTAGTGATACTCATGCACCAAGAACCGTGCGTTGCGGCCACACCATCTGCACCCCATGCCTGGAAACCATCCTGCTCAGGCCTGCTGGTGACCGCAACTGTCCTGAATGTAGACGTCCCCTCAAGGTGGGCAAGGGAAGGTGGTACTTGGAGGATGGGGAACGTGGCTGAAGGTGATGTGATGGTCAGGCAAAGCAGAATTTTCAGATAAATTATGTACAAGAATAACCAAGAAAGGCAGTGTTTCATAATTAAATTTTAATGTATTACCTCCAGACAGGAATCTGGAAGGTACATAATATCACCTTTACCTTTGGGACTCAATGCAAATCACTGACACCACTCTAACACCAACACTAATTTCTTTGTTATGGTGCAGTGGCGATGTGTCCAATGTGATGTTTTCATAGAAATAATATGTTGTGTGGGAGAGTTAAAGAATGCAAGGAGGAAATGTAAGGACAAGAATAAATGTAGATTCTCACCTGACCATCTCCTGTGATGAGTTCATAGAAACAGGCATCAACTATAGGTCAGTTGAGATCAAAGTGATCACAAATTTCCTGGTGTAAATATAGTAATTGTGGGTACATAGCACAAGACCAGTATGATACTTGTATGCCTTATGACATGCTCTGGTTCAGTGATGATAATAATGGTGGTGATGACCCTCAGGTAACGGCTGTGGCACACATCCCTGTCTCCTACACCATCATGAGGCTGGCCCGGGCACTGGAGGAAACATGTGCTGCTGCTGCTGCAGGTGGGTGGGTGGCTTTTGTCTGCTAAGTGTTCTAGGGAGATACTTGAGTTAACATTCACACACACACACACACTATTATAATTTCTGTGCCATAATTTAGTCTGGACTAACGTAAGTGCCAGAACATCAGTTGCCGATGAATTGTGTGTGTGTATTACTAGATAAAACACATACCTACACATACATTTTTGCATCCGATTTACCAATAACTGATACTCTGGCACTTCCGTAAGTCCAGACAAAATGTAATTATGGTATGTACCATTGATGTTTTATGTTGAAGTTTGCATATCAATTGACAAATATTCAACCAATCGTAAAATTCAGAAACTCATTATAGCAGAATCCTCTACAATCTGCGCTATAAGTTATCACACTGACCCTATGACACGGTAACTCCACATTAAATGTAAACTGTAGTTGCACACACTAGAAGGAGTGTGATGTGTTTGGTAGCGTGTACAATACAGCCTTCTCCTCCTCCTCCCATACAACACACTGCCAACATTACTACTCCATCACTAGGGCTCATGAAGGAAGCAGAGTTTCACCTTTTTTTATACTTTCGGGCCTCATGTTGGTCTGTTTTTAAATAGTATTGCCCACTAGATATGAGTGGAAAGGGTACTGATTAAACTCCACCTATCACAGATTTACATAAAACAGGTTTTAGTAACAAAAAAAATTGTACTCAGAGGTGCTTGAAGACACTGTCCAGCAGCTTATACAAAAGTTGAAAACTGGCGGCAGCAAAGGCTTACACAAAATCATCTGGGAGGCTTTGTAAGGTATCTGAGAGGACAATAGAACTTGTGATTAGGTAGCTGGAGGATGATTGCAGCCTTACAGGATGTCACCTTAAGGAAGGGAATCTTGATTTGTTAGGTGGTGTCTCCCTTCATACAGGCCATAGTAGTACTCTGATCCATGACCTTGTGTACTGCCAAAAAGAACCCTTTGATAAATGACTTACAGGGTGCTGGGTGGCCCTTTGGTACAGTGCTTACCTTGTCACCTAGATGTCACTTTCACTTGGTGAGAGGGGCAGCGCTCCCTTGTTAACTCTAGGTGACGCAAATGTTGTGTTATTGGTTCATGTCACCAACTCATTCATACACTCATGTCTCACCAACCTGATGCCTTCCTCCTTTCCTTATATAGACCCTTCCAACACTTAGCCGAGGCCTCCCACATGTACCCAACACTCCTTCCCTTTACAGCTGAGGCAGAGATAGAGGGAGTAGCTGAGGCGGGTGTACTTGGAGAAACATGCATCCACCACCACTATCCAGTCCTATGGTACTGCTCTAACTGCGAGGCCTTCCAGTGCCGCTCGTGTCCCCACCATAGTGACTGTCCAGAGAGGATGAATGCAGGCGAGGCACTGGTGCACCTCAAGCAGGCACAGGTGGAGCAGTCTGAGCGCACAGTACTGGCACTAAACAAGCTCAAGTCAGGTATGGAGACGCAGCGAGACAAGCTCCACGTGTCCATTGACCGCATGATGGAGGAAGTGAGGCAGCTAGAGAGCAAGGTGAAGAAGGTGCAGCAGCAGGTGAGTGATAGCAAGGATGAAAAAGTGCTTCACATTATAATCTTTATTGTGGGAGTCATTATGATCATTATTTAACAGTAAGTGTGTGTAATTATTATATGATACTATATTTTGAGGGTTCATGTAGGACCTCATTGTTGTGGTGACTCAAATTCAATCAATCAATCAATCATTCGATATTTATATATAACTTTCCTGTGATCTACAGAATGATATTGTTTTTGCTTTTTCGACAAGAGAATTTTTACAAAGACAAGTTGAGGAAAAATTACAAAAGTTTAATGTTGTTTTGATGCCAAATACTTTTGCATGTTATAATGGACCTTGTGATATAACATGGCTGCATCCATTAGAATCATCATTATTTTAATGTCATGATGTCAAGAGATAACAACATATTTGTAAGAGCATTGCAAATTGGATTTACTGGGGGAGATGGCTGAACAAGGGATGAGATTGAGAGTGGTGAGCAGGCCAGGCAGACTGCATTGGTTTGGTCATGTGAAGAGAAAAAGTGACAATGACTTGGTGGAATGAGTTCAATACTTTAAAGCAGAAGGTAGACTGCCAGTGATTAAATCAAGTATAATGCATTGAAGGTCTTGAAAGCAAATGTCTTGATGGAAAAATTTCACATAACCTTGTAGTTTTGGCGAGGTGGCATCAGTTGACAAGAAGTAACACATATAAACATGGAAACTGTCTTTTAAGGTGGTAAGTATGATGACAACATTGCCACAACCATTATCAGTACATGTGTTATTGTTAACACCATCACCACCGATACTGTCATCAATAACACCATTATCAAGGTTTTTATTACTTTACCAACATTTATCCTGTACATTGGGCCCACTGCTTACATCTTGTTAGTTTACACTAATTACCACTTATTCAGTACCCTTAAATATTGTGTATTCTTCATTTTCACATCAAATGTTACACAGTTATACAAGCCAACCCAGACTGACATAAGGGTCAGGATACCGTCATCATGAAGTGTACATGTGTACACGTCCTTCACACCCTGAACTGAACTCACTTGATCAGAGAGGCATAGATTTTGAAGCCTAGCATCAGTCT
Source organism: Cancer borealis (assembly GCA_036785275.1). Taxonomy (NCBI): domain Eukaryota; kingdom Metazoa; phylum Arthropoda; class Malacostraca; order Decapoda; family Cancridae; genus Cancer; species Cancer borealis. Next base: position 30,455 of record JAXIVD010004214.1, on the reverse strand, counting down.
TACAGGGGTAGAGGCACTGCATATCTATTCCAGCCATCAGCTAATTGGGAGAGCACATAGCCTACACTTGGCACTAATCTGTAGAGCACGTAGCCTACACTCGGCACTCATCTGTAGAGCACATAGCCTACACTTGGCACTCATCTGTAGAGCACGTAGCCTACACTCGACACTCATCTGTAGAGCACATAGCCTACACTTGGCACTCATCTGTAGAGCACATAGCCTACACTTGGCACTCATCTGTAGAGCACGTAGCCTACACTTGGCACTCATCTGTAGAGCACATAGCCTACACTCGGCACTCATCTGTTGGCAATGTTAAGGAGAAGGCCTATTACCACCTGCACCAGGCTGGCATTCATGTTACATGTTTAGAACATTTTTCATTAGAAAAGTTTCCAGATCTTCTCCCTTTCCATTTAGCCATATTACAATGGGTGATAGGTTGCCATTGGATGAAGTACAAGCTTGACACTTTACAAAGGGAAGTGATTGGTTTGTCCATCATGACAGAAACAGTTTATGTCCCACATCCTTTCCCTGACAGGTGCTGGACGTGGAGGAGGCCGAGGCACAGGTGGTTGAGGCGTGCTCGGCCCGACGCATGACCCGGGCTTTGGCTAGATCAGAGGACATTCAGACACTGGCAAAGGTGTGGCTGGAGCACCAGGAGAGCAGACCCTCCTCACCAGTTGATGAAGAACCCATCACCCTGGATGTGAGTGTGGCCTTCATTATTTGTGCACATGCACGGCTTTATATCTTGACAAAATAGATTCAGGCTCATGTTGCCTCATTTTGTTCCCATTTGTAAGATGGATGGATAGGGTGAAAGAGTGTATGCATGATAGAGTTGCTGATAGAGGTGAAGGGGTTGAGCTAGCAAGGAGGGAGTGTTTGGATAGGGGGAGGTGGAGGCTCTTCTGCCGTGGCCATCACCTTGGGGGGACATTCCAGGAGGGAACAAGGCAGCAGGAACTATAGATAGATTGTAAATTGTGGAGACCATTGATATTTTGTTTTGCTATGTATTTAAGTTTATGTAATGCTTCTTATCCATAGATCCTGCGAAAAAAGTTGCTAATCATCAAGGATGTGTATGCAGTGAAGCTGAACAAAGATAACGTGGAGATCTTTGCACCAATCACCGTCTATTCTGATAAGATGCTGATGCACAACTATTCCATAAAGGAACCTCCACCTAATGCAACTCTAATATCGGTGAGTGAGTGTTAGGCAACTGTTGTGTTGATCTTTGTTTTGTGTTTTGCCGTTGTAGAACACATACATACATATATAGTAGTGAGTCTTACACTAGGCAAGAACACCATATATATACATTCTCTCCTATCCTTTACATGTATTCACACAGGGACAGAGCATAGCCGTGTCACAGTTAGTAGAAAGGAGGAGTGTGTTCTTTGACATCCACGTGGACGGCCGCTTTGAGGGTCGCGTCATCATCATCTTGTTCAAATCAGCAAGTGTGAGCAAGTCCACCACCTTCATGGACCTGTGTACTAACAGCAGAGGCACCACCTACAAGGGCCTCAAGATGTGCCCGTTGAACCTCACACATGCTGATGCTACCAGCAAGGTGGTGCAGGTATGGACGTTATGTTGTCAGGTGTGTGGTTTGGTGGAGAAGTGGCAGGTATGTGGTGGTAACAACATATTTACAGTGTAATGAACAGGAAAACAGAACAGTCTTTAGTAACAAGTGAAACATTACACTAGGAAGTGTGTTCATTGTTCAACAGTTTGCATCCAGGTTATACTCACTTGACTCCCCTCTCCCCCCATGGCTGCTTATGCCTCCCAGCCCCTGGCGTGTGGGCAGGAAAGTTGAGTTGTGTTGCTTGGCTTGGTGGCTCAAGTTGCATTGTGTTATGGTAGTGAGTGTTAACTTGTGTTGGCTGATGCTGGCATACACAGTGCCAATGCAGTGCCAGTGACAAATGATTGAAGATTTTACGGGAAATAATTGGTATTTTTGAATGGGTGGTGCAAGCTAAGGAAGGATGGGTCGAGGCAGGTAAATGAAAGTCAAACAACTGCTTAATTAGTTGAAGAAATTTGTTGGAAACATTTTGCTGAAAAAAGCATGAAAGGAGGCAAAGAAATATTATTAAGAATATCAAGGAAGGTTGCTAAACCATGTATAGAGACTAAAAAGACATTTCAGAGAAAAGTTGATCAGAAACAAAAAATCATCTGGTCATGATATGTTTCTCACAAAGTACTTTTATATAGATTATCTAATATAGCTACAAAGTTGCTAAATTTTAAATTTAATGGAAATATGTGATGAGTAGAGCCCGGATGTTTAGGCACTAAAAAATTATAAAATAGACAGGCAAAAAGGCAAAATAAATTGTCTAAATAGGCATAAAAAAAGGTGGTGTGTTTGGGGAAGAAAGGGGTGTTTTGGGGGGAAGATGGGTGTGTTTGGGGGGGAAGAGGGTGTGTTAGGGTGTTGGAGGGGAAGGTGTATTAGCGGATCTGTGTGTGTTATCAATGATAACCAGTGTTGTCAAGGTCAAAGCTTCACTAACTTATTGAAGCTTTGAAAGTTTCCGAACACCTCAATGAATTCTTATTGACAATAAGGATTCATTGTGGTGTTCCAAAACTTTTATCTAGTGTCTGAAGTGTTACTTTGTATAAATATATGCAAAAAAGGCACAATAGACATATCTAGTTATATAGGCATTATCACTCGCAATCACACAAAAAAGGCAATTTATGGCATTTTGTCTAAACATCCGGGCTCTAGTGATGAGTATTGCAATGCAGTATGTTAAGACAATGTTACATCATGCTTCACCTTTGTCAACACTCCCACAGGTTGGCAGGGAGATCAGAAATGAACCTGACCGTGACGTGCCAGTGCCAGGAAATGATAACTACTACCACCGCAACATTTACCCCGGCCTGGTGAGTGGCATCTCTGCAAACTATGAACCCAACAGTGAGCAGACAGTAACCCTGCCCACAATGGCCAGCTTTGTGGTGCACCTCTACCACCTGAATGGTGCCAACAGTCCTGCTGGGTTTGGGAAGGTGTTGTCTGGCCTTGGGGTGTTGCGCTATGCCTGGGACAAACGAGACGCTGTGATTGGTGACTGTGGGGTTGTATTGCCTTTATGTAATGTATAGTGCTAGTAATGTGTGTGTATGAGTGAGTGAGAATGAACTTTTGGTTTTGAAACTAGCTGTCAGCATTCTTTGATTTACTTGTACTTTTTTAAGTCTGAATATTTCCTTTGTTTTTGCATATACGTATGTGTGTTTATCTATCTATCTATATAAATGTATATGTTTGTATGTGTATGTGTGTGTGTGTATGTATATATATATATATATATATATATATATATATATATATATATATATATATATATATATATATATATATATATATATATATATATATATATATATATCAGGCTGACATACCCGTAAAATGGGTTAGCTGAGACAAGGCAGACCCACACACTCACACCCATGCATACATACACATCCACTGCCCTCACATAGCCCCTAGAGTAGACAAGACCTGTCTCTGCATCCACACTGCACAGTGGATCACACACTAAGAATCAAGGTGAGCACCATCTCCACGTCAGGACACAACTGTAAAACCTGGTTTACCTCTGTCTCTTTACACACAGACCCTCTCCCTCCCCACTCCTGATCTGATCAGCAGATCACACTGGATGCATGGCCAACCTCTTCCACCAGTTGTTAAAGTCATGTCATTACTCTTGCATTTAGCATTACTCTCCATTCACCTTTATGGTTTACAGAAAGTATTCTGACAGTTGAGCATCTGTAAGCTTAGTATAATTTAGAAGCTCGGTACACAAATACAGTTCATGGTCTTATGAACATGACATAGTTTTTTATGTGGATCATTTGAAATGATGATGGTAGACACCACTGATGCAAGTTGGAGTGCCATGCTACATTGTCACTCTTCTTGCCCTCAAATGACTTTGGGACTTCACAGAGGACAACCCAGACATCTCACACTGACTTGAATTTTATTGAAAACTTTCTTCACCCTTCCCTCAGCCTTATTTGCATGACTGACCTGACACAGTGTTTGGTGAGGTGTACTTCTCTTCTCCTAGCGGACCCTTCAGGCTAAGTGAGGAGTGTGTGCGTGTGTGTGCGTGCGTGCATTGGGGGGGGTATGTGTGCCTTATCTTGGCTACACATCTTTAGGGGAATAACCTGGTATATAGATAGATAGACTTAATTTTAATTAGGCATTTGTAAAGGAGAGCTGTGTTGAATGTGCTGATACGGAAACCTCCATTAGTGGTTGAACCCAAAAACCCAGATGCCTTACCGAGTCTGTTCCTTTAGGTCTAACTGTAAATATTATTGTTACAATAATTTCATCTTCATTCCATAAGTGGCATTGAATCTTTCAATGGTGATGATAGGTGTTCATTGTTTAATCATTGAACATTATATACTTGAATATACACAAGGTTTCTACAACCTTGTACGCTTAGAGGTTCTACAATCTCGTAGGTTGAGAATGTTGTGTTGTTGAGGCTGGTAGGATGAAATGGAGATACTGTTACGATGAGCAGTGAAAGGTGTGTCAGTGGTGCAAAGCCTCATCACACCTTTGTTGTGTTGATGGGGAGGAAAGGTGAAGGGAAGCAGAGGTGCATCAGGCCAACATGCCTCACTGCTGCACAGATCATGTCTTCCCAAATACATGCCAACAATTATACCTTGACAGAACAATGCTTGATTTCAAACATTTTTTTTTACTGGTAACAGATGTCAAAAGTTATTCATTACTATACTCTAAACACTTTTTCTTTCCTTTTTGAAAAATTTATTAAAAATCAGGAAGCCATTATTTAGTTTTTTGGGAGTGTGTGTGCCTTCTCATTAATGAAACTAACTTTGCATGCTTGAAAAGGTTTGGGTTTAAACCATTAAAAAAAAATCAATATTCCAAAGCCTTTCAAGCCACAGGAGTGTACTCATTACACGTTGGCCTGAACTATTAAGCTGCACCAAAGGTTGCTGCACACACACACACACGCACACTCCCAGGGACAGGGAGTGGATGCAACTCCTGCAATGCATTATTTTATTTTACCTGCAGGTTGTTGATTTATTGATTTATTTTCAATTTGCTTTTCTCGTTAGGAATTTTTTTTTAAACAATGAAATCGGATTTTTTCTTTGTGTTTTGTGGGAAGATATAAGTGTAAGGGGTTCCCAGCCCTAGTTGCCTATTTCATTGTCATTTTTAATTCGTAATATTACTCATATTTCACAAACCGAATTAATATATTTTAGTGCCTGGATTTTTGTAGGCCAGTGATATCATATTTCAAAAGATGAAATTCCTAAAGTAATAATTGCATAATGAGTTTGGTCAATCAAAGGTATTGGTTGGCTGCATCCTCACATTGTAATGAAGTAAAGAATGCATGGTAGAAGCAGACTTACCAGGTCAGTTTATCTGTAAACATTGCTCATCATATAACATGAAACTAAATGTGTTCTCCACACAAGCACACAGTAAAGTGGTGTTTGTATTCTTAATAGTAAAGAGTGTTGAGTACAAATAATAATGTGGAGAATATTGTGCACTTGCTTTCTATAAGTAATGTTGCCTCTGAACCATGAGCCAAAGATGGCATCTTTTGGAAGAATGACAAAGAAAAGGTTTGGGATCTGTTAATGGTTTTGAGGAAGAAACATGTAATTGTATATCATCTCAACGTTTCCAAATTCAAAAATCTTTCATGAAAAAAAGTTGTTATTCGGATAATATACTAAACTAAGAAAAGAGACGAAGAAGTAAAAAAAAAAAGTGTTTTAAACCATTATATCAGCCTTTTGGAAACACTTTTACGTCAAGTTTTGGGCAAATAATGAAAATGATTGATAGCTCTTGACACTGAAGGTGCGTCCACATTGTCAATCAATGCTCATCGGACAAACACTGTTACCATGTCATGCTGGGAAGCAGGATGATGTAGTAACAGTGTTTGACCATGTGGACGCAGCTAAAGAGCTAAGTTTTTATAGCAAGTTTTCAATGCTGTTGTACAATAGAATGTTGATTTAATGCAAGTCACTTTCAGAATATACCTTCAAAGTGTCACCAACAATGAACCTCAACAACCTAACTGTTGAAAGTGAATAAATCTGTGACTTTGTCACATTTGGCATACTATAAAAAGGTAGTGCAACGGCACCACCGCTCATTTCTTACCATCCTTGATGTTGTGAGACTGACTCTATGCATCAAACTTTGGGATTTTTGTCCCAAGCTTAAAAGATATTACTCAGTATCTGTCTTGGAATTTTTTCTCAATTCTTGGTGTATCTAAAAGCAAAAATCTTGTTTGAAGTGTTCCCATCGCTTTGCCTTTGTTCCTTTTGGTTATCTTCCATGACCAGCAAAGAATAAAGAGACGTGTTCTTACCACAATATCATGGAGCCGCTGCAACGGGACCTGCCACAAAGAATTGGCAGTTTAACAATCCAGGTTATCTGCACTACAGCATGACAGGCATCATCAAGTAGGGAAGTGGGCTCACAATGTCCTTATACCTCAAAGATTGTGAAATACATATATGAAAATATATTAGATCCAGAAGGATTCCCATATGCATGGATTATTCTTCCATATCTTAAGTTACGTGTGTTTGGATGTGTGTAACTGCCAATCTTTCACTTATATGGGAAAGAAATAAAAAATTGTCTTCAGAACTATCAACTTCTGCAAATATAATATTGTAATAGTGTTCCATGCAGATTGAAAGAAATCCAGTAAGTAGGTAATTTGTTTAGCTTCAGATGCAACTTCAGTGGTAATTGACTCGTTTCTCAAATGCCAAACTCAATGGTTTCATTGAGCAACACTACAACTTAGTGTGAAATTACTGAAAGTGACTTGATATATATCTCGCATTAAATTAACAGTCTACTGTATCAAAATATATATAACTGATAAAATAGATTTAAAAAATTCAAATTATATAGAGAACTCAAATGACCAGCACCAATGTATATGTGTGTGTGTGTTTGTGTATGCCTTATCCAGTGCCATATTGTTGCATTCATGAAGGCATGTTCTTACCTTTTCCATGAATGTGAATAACATCCAGTTTCCTTTTAAGGCCAAGTACATTTGCATATCTGATGGCGTGACACAGTGGCTAGCTTACATATATAGTAAAAGTGAGTAGCATTTAAGGGACACCAGAAGCAATGGCTGATTCACCTTCATCCGATGAGGTAGAACCATTTCAGCAGTTGGCTCTAATGGCACTAAGCTTGCATTTCCAGAACCTTTTAAAAAAACGCTGGTCTACAATGACTACTTTGTTGAATGTCAACTCGGATACATGTGTACAGTTGCCATTCAAGTCTATGAATGAGAGGCCTTAGAACAGTAAACTGAAGTGTGGAACTCTTGACTCCTATCAATAACATAATGCTATTCCTGGGCTTTCTATACATTGCATTAGCATGAGACGGGTAGTTTTGCAACATCTTCATCAAACATAGGAGGTGACTACGATCAAACTTGCAGTGCCTGGCATGGCCTATCAGGATGAAGTTGTCTTTGTACACCAGTAAATGTTTTTTTTAAAGGTTGGTGCGGGTCGTGAGAATATTAGATCTCTGGTTCCCGGTTACCTGAGTTCTCTGTAATTTGAAATTGTAAAAAAAAAATATTAAAAAAGGAAAATGTTATATTGACAGTTCAATATACGTATATAAAAAAAAATACAAAACAAAAACCAAAAAAAAAAAAGGAACATTTGAAATGATACATAGATACCACAAAAAAAGTGTAAACTCCAAGGCCAGAAGCAATAGGTATGTTAATGCACTGGAATATACAGGCTTATCAAAAGTCCAAATGTTCCTTGCTTCTTCCCATGTGTGTGTGTGTAATGTTGTTGAGTGAGCCTCCACCCTCCATCCATCCATCCCGCCCACCAACACACATCCTTCACAAGCCTTGGAGTTTAACACATCACGGATATAATGAAGTAAACAGGAAGTTGTAAGGATGTTTCCTTGTATATAATGATGAAATGGTATTACAAGGATATTTTCTTTACATAATGTCATTATTATAATTATCATTACTGACGTGTTCATCCAAGGCTATTTTCTTACAAATTACTAGTAAGAAAGTGCTTTGTGCAGTAAAGGTAATGGTCATTATGGTAGTGAAAATATATCCACAACAAGCACTGTAAGTAATGGAAATAAATAATGGATAAAACAACAGAATATCCTGCATTTGTTGTCCATAAAATACTGTTCTTTAGATAACACAAATAACAACTGTAATTTGGTTCAAATTGGAATTGATGATGGAATAAATTTTTGCCTTAAATTATGTTCCGTAATCTTTAAACCTAGTTATAAATATTGTTGATGTTTGTATTTGATCCTGAATGAGGCATGGCAGCTGGTGGTCATTGGGTGGAGTGGTGGTGTTTGTACTCTCGACACAACTTCACCCACACTAAACCTGACCACCATCAAAAACACCTGCTACTCTAATAGGATATCACAAGTCCATTACAGGTAAGAATTAAAGGGATTAAATATTAGGAAAAAAAGTAATGCGAACTATCATTTAATCTTTAAATTACTATAGGTTTACTAATTGATTTTTTTTTTTTTAGGAATGAAGGGTTGGTATGTTAGAAATTTATACAGTAAATTGCAGTGTGAAAAATACGTAATTATAGACGTAAATTAAACTTTTTTTCTTCAGTTCGCTGATAAGCTCGACTAACGGTAAGGGTTATTGGTAACTACTAATGATTAAATAGTTCCCCCAACTAGGTAACTATAGGCCATATAGTTCCATCAGGGATAACGTTGTTCCTCTCGCCAAAAAGTTGTCACTTTTAAGATCGAACTCAACCAGCATAGTGTATCACAGAGCCTACCATACACCAAAACCATTACTAAATATATCATTATGACTTAAAGTTTTCTAATCAATTTTGTTCACCTTACCGTTAGCAGGTATTATAATTCCTTACCAAAATTACATTCTTCCTTTGTTCAGCCTTCAGTTCGTGAAGTACAGGATTGACTGTTTCGTCTCCATTCGTCGAAAGTATTCGCTGTTTCTGTTTAGATACAAGTCATTGTCGACTTGTATAGTTGTTGGAAGAACATGTCCTAGTTTAACAATTGTTCCAGCTTCAGATTATTTCCTTTCCTTTATTAACTTTTCACTTGACCGGTGATATTCATGTTGGTTTAACCTTTCATGTTTATGTAATTAATATGTTCGTCTGAGGTCAGACAGATTTTGATGTAATGCTCAAGAAGACTGGTGACGAAGAAATCTTCAGTATCATCACCTCAGTAAGGTTATAGCCGCCTCACTGATTTCAAGTGCAGGTATGGCAAACAAATCCACAATAACTACGAAGAAGAAGAAGAAACTATAGTAACGCAATAAGAGAAAGAAGAGGACACAAGTAAAATTAGTGGTGTAAATGCCAAAATGTGTATAAGTCACCGGAAAAGGAATTAACGGGAAAAGGATTGTGAATAGATGGTAGTAGGAAATTTGATACAGGTGGCGGTGCGGTATTGCAGCTGATACTATCCGCGTCGCATTGCCGCTCCTTGAAGCAAACGATTGGAAATGTTTTCTCTCACCATACAAGAGAAGTGATAACTTACAAGTGAAAATATCTCGCTCTCTGGCAGAAAACGTCGAAGTTACACAAATACGTAAGGAGTAACAGAAGAGAGTTGCTGCTCCCGCCATGATTAAAGGTGGTTAAATAATTCCTCCCAAACTAGGTAACTATGGACCATATAGTTTTGTTAGGGCCAACGAGAGGGCGCTACTAAGAAGTTACTATGAGACTCGAACTCACAACCTTTGGGTCACGAGCCGAGCACAGTGCCACAGAAACACCAGGCTACCTCTCCCGCCAAGAGACATCGATAGGACACATGCACACCGGGCTGTGAGATCATTCACTAAAGTTGGATCCAAGCAGAGGATCCATCCGTTTCCAAGCCCATTGCACTGTGGAAGGACTACGGGACTAGATATTGTGGCTTCCTCTACACCCTCGGACTTCAATTTCTGGTATCACCAATTTTAAAACGCTTGGTCTTTTTCTTTTATCTAATAACAATAGTAGCGAGTCACAGTAACTTTTTTTTTCATCACATCCTCGTGTACGTTGCAAGATCATTACTGTAATAAGGATGCAGGATGTAGGATGCAGGATGGCCGAAGCCTACCGTGCTACTGTTCCCTTTGAGTTACGTTCACTGAATGGCTTCTCAGGGTTCAACTTGCATGGCAGTGAAGGGCAGTGTCTTTCTGATACACTCTCACGTTGCCTCTTCATCATCATTCTTTGGTTCATCATCATTCTTTGGTTCATCATCATTCTTTGGTTCATGATCATTCTTTGGTTCATCATCATTCTTTGGTTCATCATCATTCTTTAGTTCATCATCATTCTTTGGTTCATGATCATTCTTTGGTTCATCATCATTCTTTGGTTCATCATCATTCTTTGGTTCATGATCATTCTTTGATTCATCATCATTCTTTGGTTCATCATCATTCTTTGGTTCATTATCATCATTCTTTGGTTCATGATCATTCTTTGGTTCATCATCATCATTCTTTGGTTCATCATCATTCTTTGGTTCATTATCATCATTCTTTGGTTCATTATCATTCTTTGGTTCATCATCATCATTCTTTGGTTCATTATCATCATTCTTTGGTTCATTATCATCATTCTTTGGTTCATTATCATCATTCTTTGGTTCATTATCATCATTCTTTGGTTCATCATCATTCTTTGGTTCATTATCATCATTCTTTGGTTCATCATCATCATTCTTTGGTTCATCATCATTCTTTGGTTCATTATCATCATTCTTTAGTTCATCATCATTCTTTGGTTCATTATCATCATTCTTTGGTTCATCATCATTCTTTGGTTCATCATCATTCTTTAGTTCATCATCATTCTTTAGTTCATCATCATTCTTTGGTTCATCATCATCATTCTTTGGTTCATCATCATCATTCTTTGGTTCATCATCATTCTTTGGTTCATCATCATCATTCTTTGGTTCATTATCATCATTCTTTGGTTCATCGTCATCATTCTTTGATTCATAATCGTCATTCTTTGGTTCATCATCATCATTCTTTGGTTCATTATCATCATTCTTTGGTTCATCGTCATCATTCTTTGATTCATAATCATCATTCTTTGGTTCATCATCATTCTTTGGTTCATCATCATCATTCTTTGGTTCATCATCATCATTCTTTGGTTCATCATCATTATTCCTTGGTTCATCATCATTCTTTGGTTCATCATCATTCTTTGGTTCATCATCATTATTCCTTGGTTCATCATCATTCTTTGGTTCATCATCATTCTTTGGTTCATCGTCATTATTTGATTCATCATAATTCTTTGGTTCATCATCATCCTTTGGTTCATCATCATTCTTTGGTTCATCATCATTATTCCTTGGTTCATCGTCATTATTTGATTCATCATTCTTTGGTTCATCATCATCATTTTTTGGTTCATCATCGTCATTCTATGGTTCATCATTATCTTTCTTTGGTTCAATGATGATGATGAACCAAACAATGATGATGAGCCAAACAATTATATCATTGTTTGGCTCATCATCATCATTGTTTGGTTCATCATCATCGTTATTTGGTTCATCTGTAATGAGCGTAACTTTAATGACTCCCTTAGGAGCAAACAAGCGTTTTTTTTCTTTGGGTCAATCATGATTCACGGAGCCCGAGAGGTAGATAGGGTTGGGGTTTCGAAGTAGAAGGTGCGTCATGAATGAGTAGTGCGAGCCAGGTTCACTTCACAGCTGCCTCTCCGTGGAAGTAGTCCATACCCTCTGTTTGAGGAGTGTGCCTTGTGGCTTCCCATTCTATAGATAGGTTATATGGGTATAGATGAATAAAGTTAGGTTCAAAATGCCTACACGAGTGATGTGTTTCAAAGTTCATGACGGAAATGATGACTACCTCCCTAGCCCGAGTCTGTGCCTTTGTGAAATTAGCTATAGGATATAATATGAATTAGAATGTGTTGATATTGCCGTTGAGGTGTTTATTTGTTACGAGGCAGAGGAGGCTGACTTAGCCCATGCTTTAGGGTGTATTAAGGAGTGACTCGCCCCGACATTAGGCTATTTATGGTATATATTTGTTTTTTCTTCTCTAAATATAATTGTTAAACCTCTTCGCTCAGTTTTGTTGCTCCCTCGAAAAATTCAATGCCTTAATTTTAATATTTTAGTAAAGTTATCCTCTACGTCAGTCTGTGGCTGGCTTCCCTACCATCAATTAACACCTTAAAAAGCTATAGTGAAAGTGGGGAACCTTACACATCATCGTCATTCTTCGGTTCATCATTCTTTGGTTCATCATCATTCTTTAGTTTATCGTCATATTTTGGTTCATCGTCATCATTCTTTGGATCATCGTCATCATTCTTTGGTTCATCATCATTCATTCTTCCGTGTAGCTACATCAAAAACACTGAGAATAGTGTGCCCAAAGTGCGCCTGTTTGTGTTTGTGGGTGAGTGTGATTGCATCTTAAAGCCCCTACAGCCACAGCGGAGATAAGTGAAGTGGGGATGAAAACACTTGACAATAAACGTTGATAGTGTTTTTTTGTGGGATGTGATTAGCTGTCTTTCCGGAGTGGGCGGAGCTAAGGTATCTAACACTAACTAGTCCTCTCTACAACAATTACACACAGGCTCTAGAAACACACCAGTATTTGGATGAAAATGTAAAAAAAATATCACTTAGCGTATGTTTAAGCTAAGATTGGATAAAAAGACATGTTTAAGTTAGGAAGGGATGAAATAATAGTTTTGTTGTGGACTTCAATGCTGCCCGGCGGAAGAATACCCAGAGTGGGCGGAGCTTGTGAGTGTTGTGGTGAGGAGCCGTCAGTGTGAGTTTGGCCTCGGTCGTGTGTGGATGTTATGTGTTGGGAGGCATGACTGGGACAGACTAACTTTGAATGCTAAGTGTTGTGGTGCCTCAAGACCACAAGTGATTTCCCAGATGTATGTAAACTAACTAAATGTTATCCAAGATGCACGTCCGCGCAGGAATAGTGATATGGGTATGGTGTTGCCTGCTCCCCCTCGCCCATGGTGAGTACAACAGTGGGTACCCTGTGGGCAACCACCTGGTGGTGTGGCCTCAGCATGGATGGGATCATCAGACTTAATGTGGAATCATTATGTTAAGTGTGGCCGTGGCCTCGTGTGAGAGTGGACTAGTCTTGTGGGTGTAGGAGGTGCACGTGTGTGTGTAGGGGAAGTGTGTGTGTCAGGGTGATGGGTGCGTACACACAGGGACGGTGGCAGTGTGTGGTGGTGGTGGTGTTGTGTTGTTTGTGGTGTTGTGTTGTGGTGCCCTTGGAGTGGGGCAGCGAGGTGGCGCATCAGGCAGGTGGTCGCTGGGCTACAACGCTGCGTCGACCCATTACTATAGTACACTCTTAACTACTCTTGTGTTGTAGTGCATCCTGTGTGTGTGTGTGTGTGTGTGTGTGTGTGTGTGTATGTGTATGTGTATGTGTGTATGTATGTGTGCGTGTGCGTACGCGCCTGACGTGGAAGCAGGGACGGAGCTGTGGGCAGCGCGGCGCGAGCAGCATTCCTTCAGGATCGCCTCAGGGCAAGTCTCCAGCCTTTGTTGGGAGTCGCGCGCCCTTGCTCGTCGCGCCGCCGCTTGACGTGGGGACGTGGCCGGGGCAGAATAGAGGTTATAGCTTATTACTGAGTTGTAATATGCATTTTTTAGATGTAGTAGAAGGCCGTAAAGAGTGTTTTTGAATTTTCCCGGGAGGCGATGCTGGGCCAGCCAGATGGTGGCGGCGCTGCCAACCTTACCGATGCAGAGTTTCCCAGGGATGGACAACTTATTTGTTAATTGGACTTTGGGTTTGATACTACCGCCACATGCTGACATGGGATGAAGTTTTCTATATAACATAGTAGTAATTTGAAAGTTCTTGTGGATGCAATGCAATGGGCGAGCGGAAATGGAGCTCCCGGTTGGCAGCCCTGTGGTCGCACAGCTGCTCACGGAAGTTATGGAGGCTGCCTGCCTGCCTGCCACAGCGGACCGCCATCCTACTCGCTGTAGCCATGAAAGTGTCCTGCTGACTTGCCTCAGGGCTGAGGTCTTCCTGATGGAGGGAATGACAACCTGAGTGGTGAGGCGGATGGAGGCGTGCAGGGCAGCAATGACAAGATTGTGCAAGGCCTTATCGGCACGCGGCTCGCGCGGTGTTTGAATTTAAAGCGTGCACACGTGCTGGCCTGTATGTAATGCTTCCCTCAGCTGCTGCGCGAATAGATGCAGCCTGGCAGCATGAGTGACAGAGTGGCCCTGGGACGTGGTTATCATTAAGGGCGAGGTGTGTCACCTTCCCTCCTTAGGGAAGGCCTAGTGGCTTATCTATCTCGGCCGAGGCTCGAGACACTCTTGCCAGCCTCTCCCTGCGAGTTAACGAACTTTCTACCGGAAGTAAGGGTTCTGTCCCAGGTGGCTCTTATTTCCATCTGGCCGCAGGCTGTTCTGTGTGGGCCCAGGTGGGCGCGGCGCAGCCACCTTGGCAGGCCAGCGATTCCTTATCGACGCCATGAATAACGTCAATGGCTTCACCACGTTCATTTGTTTCTCCAACTGTTCAATTTGTCGCACAATGAACGCAATTCAGATAGATCATATATACGCTGTAAATATCTGAAGGATGGTGGGGCTGCACGTGCAGGCCGACCACCGTACGGCGCAGGCTGATAGGCTGTGCTTTGTGCCTCACTCGTCTACGATGAACCCTTGGCGCAGTCCTTTGTGCAGGAATCGCCAGCCCCGTCATTTAGAGTAGTCTGGGAGCATCACTGTCCCAGCACTAGCAGCTCCACTTGTCTTGATGCACCATAACAGGACTGCACAGTACCCAACCACAAATACTGTCCCTTCAGTACCGCAGGTGCAGGAGAGGACTCCACCTGAACGCAGGAGACAAAACCAATACTCTTCGATATTGGTTATTTGGGTATTTGGGCCCAGGAGGTGGTGGACAAACCGTTTATGGGACACGATCGATACACATAAATGTACGTATCTTGACAGGATGGATGGAAGAATGGGGCGGCAGCAGGTTATGTAGGGGGCGAGTGTTGCATCAGGCCGTCCACCCTATGCAACACCCCTTCCCTTGCCCTGCTCTGCCCTGTCATACGGAGTGTGTCATGGTGTGTTGATGACTGTGTTGGTAACGCTGAAAACATGTTTATTGCATGGGAGGGATTACTATTTCTTATGTAAGATACTGACCATTTTGATGTACTGTAGTATTTACTAAAGAAATAATACAATGGCTATGTAGACTGGAGGCATTATATATTCTTTATTTTTTACGTGTTTAGTTTATTGCCAACATCACCTGTAGGCTATGGATGGTTTGTCTGCACATTCCTAGAGGCTTAGATTGTCAGCTTCAGTCTGTGGTGGTACAGACAAGACTATTAAAAGGACACCCGTAGAAGGTCATTCCGCCCTTGATGCTCTCCAATGCACTAAGTGTAAGATAGTGTTGATGTCAGCATGAGGGTGATCTTCGCTCGCTCCACGATCGTTGATAAATAGCCAGCTTCCGGCGGGACTCTCGGTACCTTGAGCTGACCACTTCCCGCGCTCTGCCAACCCGACCACCGACACGACCCTACTGTGCCAGTTTTAATTTGTTCACTTCGCCTTAAATCATAAGAATATAAGTGGCCTACAAAAGATCAGCAGACCCACACGAGGCAGTCCCTGTATAGTATATAAGCTCAACCTATCATCCCTATCCATAAACTTCTCTTTCTTCCCTTAAGCTCTCTACTGAATCCGTCCTTACTATAAGCTCACTAAGTCTATCCTATTCCTCCATCACTCTATTCGGAAACCAGTGTCTTCCTATCTCCTATTCGGGTTTAATTATATGCAGTTTGAAACCATTACTTCGCGTTCTATCTAGGAAATTAACCCTGAACCTCGTGTTTAATTCACCCTTGTTGAATCCTTTGTGTCCCTTGTGTGCCTCGATCAGATCATCTTATTTTACCCCTCTAATCAGTGTGGGTTTGTTAAGACTTCGTTGCAACAATGACAACTACTATTACTGCTACTCTGGTATATACTACTACTACTACTTTTTGCTGCTTCTGCTATTACTACTACTACTACTACTACTACTACTACTACTACTACTACTACTACTACTACTACTACCACCATCAACACCACTACAATTATGACCATCACCACTACTGCTACTATTACTATTTCTACTTTTACTTCTACTTCTACTTCTATATTACTTCTGATACCACCACCACCACCCAAGTGTATCTCCATTTCCTCCTCTTCCTCCTCCTCCTCCACTGAGCTGCTTGGCTGTTGTTCGTTCGCCTGCCTGGCCCTGGACGCTAACGAGGCTGTGGTGTGTTCTGTGCGGCGTCGCGTGTCAGTGTTCTTTGGGAAGCAGTGTTCATTGGGAAAAATGTGATTATTTTGCATCTCAGAGAGGGCGAGAAATACTTATTAGTTGTATTGGTGGTACACGCAATGATGCTGTAAGATATAGTGATGCTGTAAAAGTCATGCTGTGTGATGCTGTAATATAGTTATGCTGTTTGATGTAATATAGTTATGCTGCGTGATGGTGTAAGATATAGTTATGCTGCGTGATGGTGTAAGATATAGTTATGCTGCGTGATGGTGTAAGATATAGTTATGCTGCGTGATGGTGTAAGATATAGTTATGCTGCGTGATGGTGTAAGATATAGTTATGCTGCGTGATGGTGTAAGATATAGTTATGCTGCGTGATGGTGTAAGATATAGTTATGCTGCGTGATGGTGTAAGATATAGTTATGCTGCGTGATGGTGTAAGATATAGTTATGCTGCGTGATGGTGTAAGATAGTTATGCTGCGTGATGCTGTAAGATAGTTATGCTGCGTGATGGTGTAAGATATAGTTATGCTGCGTGATGCTGTAAGATAGTTATGCTGCGTGATGGTGTAAGATATAGTTATGCTGCGTGATGGTGTAAGATATAGTTATGCTACGTGATGGTGTAAGATATAGTTATGCTGCGTGATCCTGCTGTTGAATAACTTTAGTGTGCAGCAGGGTGGTGTTAGTAGACAAGGTAGCTCTTGTTTACCTAATACCACCTCACGTCCTCAAGCCTTTAATGTGTGTATCTAATCTGTAGTGAAAGATGTGTGTTGTGTTGTGTTCACGGTGACTGCCTGGCTGCTGCCCTGTGGTGGTGAGTGAGTGGTGGTGGTGGTGGTGGTGGTGGTGAGTGTTTGTAGTGATGCATTGAGTGAGGATTGTGATGGTGAAAAACTATTATGCCTGACGGGAGTGAGTGGTGGTGGTGGTGGTGGTGGCAAGTCGTAATGAGTGATAAGGACGGTTAGTCACAGCGTGTGATAAGCCGTCAGCAGGTAATGATAGACTTGATAAGGCTTAGTATAAGGCGAGGGACAACCAGCTGCTTTAGCTTGGTGTGTGTGTGTGTGTGTGTGTGTGTGTGTGTGTAGGATAAGTGTTGTGATGGAGAATCGATGCTGATCACCATCACTACTATTACTACTATTATCATAATTATTATTGTTATTGTTATGATTGTTATTATTTTCATCATCTTGGTTGTTGCACCTCGGGAAAATACTTCATATTTTTCATTCTTGCTTGCTTGGAATTTGTTGTTTTGGAAGTCACTTTCGTGGCAGAAAGCGGTGTTTGCAATCATGAGTGTAAAAATATCACTACAAGGGTAACATAGAAGGTAATCCTCACACCACTGGGTGACAAAGGGCGTGGCTCAGTCCAGCTGTCAGTCGTGAAGGTGTGGGCAATGGCACCCTTAGGACGGGTGTGTGCCTCATGGTGGTCGTGGGTGGCGTGCCTGGAGGCTGTGCCCCACCAACACACTAACACACTGGCCTCAGGCGCACTCCTCAACCAACCTTAGATCATGTTGTACTCCAGTTATGAAACTAATGAACTACATAACTATCCTTCTATCTCTTTCTCAATCTATCTCCATTTATGTCTCATTCTGTGTAGTCTCGCAGCTTCCCTTCGTTGTGCGAGTCCCATGGAAGTCATGAAGCCTTGGGTGTCGTGGCTGGCTGCGGTCACCTGTGTCTCGTCTATTAGCATGTCTGGACGAGTAACCGACCACCTGCACGCCCCCACGCACGCTCAATCACGTGTAGGATTGACACGCCGCCCTCACATGTATGTCTCTTTAGGCGCGCCGGGCGGGGCGTGGACACACACACACACACACACACACACACACACACACACACACACACACACACA
Organism: Cancer borealis; assembly: GCA_036785275.1. NCBI lineage: Eukaryota > Metazoa > Arthropoda > Malacostraca > Decapoda > Cancridae > Cancer > Cancer borealis. Next base: position 11,969 of record JAXIVD010004214.1, on the reverse strand, counting down.
CACCCGGTAGTCTAGTGGTTAGGACGCTCGCCTCACAAGCGAGAGGTCGCGGGCTCGATCCCCGCGCCGTGTAGGAGACATATGGACCAAGTCTCTTATAAGTGTGTGGTCCCTGTTCACCAAACACCTGATCTCAGACGGGGTTTGTGACCCGCTTTCAGGGGGGAGAAAACAAATCTCCCATAAATTAAAATATACGGCAGTGACCCTTATCACTGTTCGGGCCGCTGTTAAACAGCGGTTGCCGGCGCCTTACGGCAGCCAAAAGGGTGGCCTGTCACCCTGAATAGCATAGAAAATGGGGGGGGAAATTCATGGGATACTTGTGTAAAATTTGTCTGTGTAAATTTGTCTGTAGATTTTCAGCCTAACCGGCTGCAACTATAAAGTAAAATTAAAATTAAACCGTTTTTTATTATTATTATTATTATTACACACACACACACACACACACACACACACACACACACACACACACACACACACACACACACACACACACACATACACACACACACCAAGGTGAAGGGCTACATTCTCACGGGGTTGAGTGTCTGGGATGTGTTGTTCGGTCAGATCTCAACCGCGGTCGCCACAGTCCGCCTTCTGTTTCACCGCAACTGTGAGGGTCTGGGTGTAGAGGGAGGACCGTGTACCACCAGCATCATGAGGGGGGCTGCTTCCCCCGTGGGGGTTGGAGGTGTCCCTTTCCTTGGGTGTGTAGTCCGCTGCAGCCCCAGGCCGAGGGTGGGTTGTGTTGGCAGCGGGGCGGCGCGTCTCCAAGAAGGCAGGACGAGGCAGCCCACCGACCACAGTGGCCGCGGAGGTTACATTAGAGTCGTGAGAAGATGGCATGAGCCTGCGCCGAGGCCTGGCAATTAGACCTTAATAAGGATACGCCCCATCCCCGGTGGGACGAAGGATTCCTCCAATGGTTACTGCCGCCGCCAAGGACTCCTTCGTGGCGGGCTGTAACATGTCCTTATCGCACTGTGGATAGCCGGCCAGATACTGGACCGGGGCAGGACGGGGCGGGACGAGCACTGTGATGGCCCGCCGTGATTTGAGGGTCAAGTGTTATGCCGATCGACGCGTCCATCACTCACGTGTGCGGGGTTGCAGTGGTGGCTGCCGGGGAATGGGGGGTGGGTAGGGGGGCACTGCTGACGCTGAAACTGACGGGATACAGAAGCAGCAACCCGACACCAGGCCAGCTGAGGGGAGGATGGGGAGGAGGAGGAGTGGTGGTGTCCGTCTCAGGTAGCTGGGACCATTGTGGCAGCCACTCGCATGATCTCCCGAGGAAGTGAGCAATTTGGGCGAGGGGGAAGGGAGAGGAGGGGGCGTACGGGGCTCATTGTGGGAACCGGACAGAAGGATGATGCAGGTGGCCGCATCTCTCCTTCCTCCCTTCCCCCCTCCCCCAACTCCCCCGCCCTGTACTCAGCCCTTTGACGGTAGCAGTGTGCTGTGCTGTGCTGTACTTCCTTGCCGCCCCAGCATTCAGGACCTTGCACCATGTAGCATACAGCTGCTGATGCCAACAGCCTCGGCCGCCTTGCTGCTTGTATCCTCGGGAGGGAGCACGCCAGAGGCCAGGGCAGGCGGCAACCTGTGCCCGGCAGGTGGTCGTGCTGCCCATTATCTGTTTGGCTGAAGGGCGATAAGGCGTATCTGGGCACGAGATTGTGCTGCCAGATAATGGTGACAGACAAAGAACTCGCCGGAACTTATCGCCGCCGCTTGCTCCCCGGCGTGCGTCTCAGGGCATCGCATCGCAGCGGCTTATCACACAATCACGTCCTTGCCGCTGCTCCCGATAAATGGTGCAGTCAGGATGGCGGTGACGGCTTGCAGGAAACACCACCACACTCACCAGTCATTAGTAGTATTAATGAGGCCAGAGCCGCAGGTGTCCAGCCCTGCCCAGCCACACCGCCACTCGTGCGTGCCGCCGCTGCCGTGGTCTTGGTGCTTAATTAATGAGGCATCGTGGCGGAGCCTGTGATAGGGGATAGGGAGGCACACCCGCGCTCACTACCACAAATGCAAATGTAATGCCGGACACGGAATGAGAATGTCCAAGACGGGAGGACGCGGCCGGGGCCTTGCCTTATACAGCGGGTGTAGCCATGTGTGGAGTGTGTGTGTGTGTGTGTGTGTGTGTGTGTGTGTGTGTGTGTGTGTGTGTGTGTGTGTGTGTGTATGTGAGAGACAGATAGATAACTCAAAGTGGAGAGAGAGAGAGAGAGAGAGAGAGAGAGAGAGAGAGAGAGAGAGAGAGAGAGAGAGAGAGAGAGAGAGAGAGAGAGAGAGAGAAACTCGGAGGAAAAAGAAGACAATATGACCGTTACGAAAAAGGAAGCCGCCGCCGCCCCGTCCGTACCTTTAAACAGCCGTGCACGTGGTGGGCGGCCGCGTCCCACACACGTGCTAGCCGCTCATCTCCCCCTCCCCCCCTCCCTCATTCTTCTGCTAACCCAATTGTAGTAAAAGTGAGAGCAGTGTCAGTAGTAGTGGTGGTGACAGTCTTATAAGTAGTAGGTGGTAGTAACTTAGTAGTTCTGGTAGTAGTAGTAGTAACAGTAGTAGTTTGGTTAGTTGTAGTGATAGTGATAGTAGAGGTGTTGATCGATGTGTTGCTGGTAGTGGTTGTATTATAACTATTATTATTATTAGCTGTAGTAGTCTGGTTGTTAGTTGTGGTAGTAACATAGATGAGTGTAGATTATTATTGTTATGGTTGATGGTAACATACATTATTATTATGACACGATGTGCAATGATTGTGGTGGCGGTAACAGTAACAGTAGCAGTAGTAGTAACAACGCCAGCAGCAGTAGTGGTCGTGGTAGAATAATAATAATAACATTGACAGTAACAACAGCAGCAGTAGTGATGGTAGTAGCAGTAACAGCCTCAGTACTAGATAATAACAACACTAGTAATAGTAGTAGATGGCGGCGGCCGGATCATGGTGTGTGTTGAGGGTAAGGATGGACACTTGTTGAGCCTCCTTCCTCCCCTGCATAGGCGGAGCAGCTTCCTCTCACCCCCGATTCTTTCTTTCCATCCCCCTCTCGCCTTTCATCCCTCCCTCCCTCCCTGCAGCGCCATGCCGTTGGTGTGTGCCTCCGCGGCCGAGGTTCAGTGTTGTGGTCTGGTAAAAAACGTGTATTGTAGGCACGTGTCTGTTGGACCAAGTGGGTGTTCCTGGGCCACGGTTCGGGCTAGGGTGTGGGCGTGGGAGGACAATAATCCCAGAGAAGCATCAGGGAGTGGGTGGGTGGGTGGCGTGGCACCAAGACAAGCGAGGTGGTGGGAGCGTCGCGGCAGGCCTGAGGAGGGAGGATCGGCCGCTGATTGGCTGAAGGCTCGGGCCAGGCAGCGCTGAGTGGCGGGCCGAGGGACGCAACAAGTGCCTTCTGGGGAGTGTCAAGCCGGGCCACATGTGCCGGACACCCGACACGCCGCCACCCGCTGCCACCCGCCGCCCCGCTCATCACGCCGCGGGGACACGAGGGGGCAGGGGCGCGGCCTCTTGGGTGCTGCTACTCCTGATGTTGCTGTTGCTGCTGCATCCTACCACGTCAGGAGCTGTTTGGGGTACGCGGTGACGGCTGGACCAAGGGGGGGGAAGGGGGAGGAGGAGGAACGGGTGGGAGAGGAAAGGGTGCCTGGGACTGGGTGGCCCGGGGAGGGTGGAGGGGATGGAGGGTGATCCTTGTACTGGTCGCCGCCACCTGGTCCCTGGGGAGGGGGGGAAGGGAAGCCCTACCCTTCCTCTCGCCCGCCAACAGTACTACTGCTACTCTCTCTCTCTCTCTCTCTCTCTCTCTCTCTCTCTCTCTCTCTCTCTCTCTCTCTCTCTCTCTCTCTCTCTCTCTCTCTCTCTGTTCATATCCTTGGTGGGTAGACTCCCGGTCCTTGAATGCCTTGGGCAGCAGCAGCAGCAGCTTTAACAATGCTTTGCTGGACCACCTTTGTTTTATGTTTTTTCGTCAAGTGGAGAGACTTATCAGGAACGTAATTACTTGTTTTTCATCTGCGCAAGCCAGTAGTTGTCCTTGTATGTGAATCACTGTTTAAATATTGACGTAAGATGAAGCACATAGAAGTGCTGAATAAATTTAAATATAAATAGAGACGTGCCTTTGTGAGGGGAAATTTTACGTCAGTGTTAACAACTTAACGAGTGAATACAAGTAATTTAGTGCGTGAATCAGAGTATTGTTGCTTGGTGTGGGTGAAAGGACCAGTTCTGGGCGCGGACCAAGTCTACACTGACGGGCTGTCGGCGGTGGAGTGGACTGGTTGGTGTCCGCCACGCGGGGCACGCCGGGGCAGGGTATGGGAAGGCAGCGGCAACCAGCATTGTGTGGCAGCTTAAGGCGTGTGAGGCAGGCTGGTCACTAAGTACTCAGGGAGGCTAGGTAATGCAGATCAGCACACACACACACACACACACA
>JAXIVD010004213.1:32500-35000 GCA_036785275.1 Cancer borealis | reverse complement strand
TCTTCCGTGGATCGAATGTACGAAGAATTAGAAAAATGATGGACACTCCTACTCTTTAATTTGTGGGACAACTGCGCCAAAGCCAAGGGCAGCGTCAGATTTAGTGCCACCGGTAAAAACTAGTGGTGCTGGGATGGCTAGTTCAGGGAGAGAAGCTTGGCAAAATGTCCTGTTAGATCCGCCTTCCTCTCCGGTACCAATCGACAAAAGTACACTGCCTGGAGCCTCCCATGATAGCAATGCAGTTCCTGGAATGACGAGGCTGGGGAGGGATAGCGCCGGTCAAGCAAAGTCACAGCGCGAAATGTGAAAGGTTGTGAACATGTGTGATGGGAAGGGATGAGATGGGAAGGGATGGGAAGGGATCAAGGGAAGTGTTCGACAAAGTGACAAGTCGGATTACGTGGAAGACACTGAAGTAGGTGACCAGCGAGTGTCGGTGAGGGTCAAGAGGCAAGATGAAGAATGGGACAGAGAACGCCAGGAAGAGGAGCAGGGATGAGAGGATAAAGAGAGGGAGGAGGAGGAGCACAAGGGAAAGGGAATGGAGAGAAGGGAAGGAGTAAGAGGGGTAAGGCAGAATAGAAAGAGGAGAAAGTGCGGTACGAACATGAAGGGAAAGGAAGGGAGTGAGGAGGGAGTGGATGGGGGGAAAGGACAAGTACAAAGAAGCGAAAAGGTTGGTAAAAGTAGGAGGAGGGGAACGAGAGAGTTAGGAAAGGTTAAAGGGAGAGACAGGAGTAGAAGGAAGGAGGGAGAGGGGGAAGAAAAGGTGGAGAGGGGAGAGGTAGGGACTGAAGAAAGACGACATGGAGGGGAGAGGGGGAAGGGGGAGAACAGAGGAGGTCCACAAGCAACTCTCAGACTTGAATGCAGTAATTTTCTGGCTGCTCATTTAAATTTCGAGAAAACTTACGACTTTCGGGACCAAAATTACTGCTAATTTCAACACTTGTATTATTTCCATTTGTGAAGGAGAAAAAATTTAATCGTCAGTACTGTTTTTCATTTTAAAGTTTTTTAGATTGTATGAATAATTAATTATGCAAGACTTGCTTTAATCAAGTTATATTCTGCTTTTTTTTTGGCATTGTTGCTGCATATTTTACGGCCGTTTATTTTATTAGTGTATTCTTATTTATGTATCTATTTTTATAGCTACACTTCTGTCGTTATACTTTTGTCCTGGTAGTTTAGAGCCATCTAGCGGGGGAATGCAAACTCATAAATGATATAAATTGGAAAGCGATATTTTTTATGTACATTTTGAAGCACATAACGCAGAATTATGGACCGACATGGGCAGAGTGACGAAGATATTCCGCTTGGCTGTATGATTTACATTAGCTGGACTCTGCTGCGTTGCCTCGCTCAGCTTGGATATTGACTGAACTTTAATACTGACTCAGCACAGTGACGTACTCGCAGTGGGAGGCAATTGCAGACACAGGAAAAGTTATCATCTGAATCTGTCCACGCGTTTTTAGTCAAAGATTTATACAAACTGAACAGAGCGAAGTATTCTTACTCTTAAATATTTGCAGACTCAAAACCAACTGAATGCATCTACGTATAGAAGTAAAAACATTTATAAACTGGAGACGAGTATTCTTAGTCTGAAGTGTTAGGCGGCTGAAATTCTCAACCAAGTGAGCATTCCTAGGCAGCTTCAGTTGAAGGAATGTATTAAGTGGAAGACAAAGGCCTGCAACCCCTTGGCTGGGAGCGGCTTCCAATCAGGGAGTCGCCGCGCCAGATGGTTTGCAGAGAGCAGCTACCTTGAGCGTGTTATTGATGTCAAATACGGGAGGCAGCGCTGACTGGGGCTGGGGATGGGGCTTAGAGATACGGCTGGGGCTGGAGGCTAGGAGCTGGGGCTGGGGCTAAGACTGGAGCAGAGCAGAATCCATGGAGAGCTTGCCTGGGTTAGAGCCGCGGCTCTGCCATGCACTTAAGCTTCCTTGAAGGGCGTTGACACAGCGTTCCGCCTCGCTAAGTAACACGTACGGCAGTGGTCTCGTCGGTTCAGACTCTTTGTTCTTCACTCGTTATAACTTATTCTCGATATACCTTTTGTTTAAACGTAAAACTTGTGTGTTGAGGATTTCTTATATTTCCATGACTGGCTTAATAGTTCCTTTAGAATGTTTGCTCTACTCCTTAGTGCTTAGCTGGCTTTGCCTGGGTGGTGCACGCGAGCCTCAGTTCACCGTTGAGCCGGGACAGTCTGCCACACAGCCACACAGCCACACAGTGGCTGTTCCTCCCTCGTGGGTCACGGTAACGCGGTGTTTCAGTGTTTTGAAGAAAAAAATATTCTTTCTTCCATTCAAGACAAAAGAGGAGAGTCAAGACACCTTTAATGTTAAATGGACCTCCACCACCTGCTTCCATTTATCCTGCTGTCCTCTTTACAGGGTCTGGCGACAAGCAGAATTTTTTTGTTTACGTATTTTTGTTGTCCCTTAGCCAGTACCCTTTTAATGTAAAAAGAAAAAAA
>JAXIVD010004213.1:7500-27500 GCA_036785275.1 Cancer borealis | reverse complement strand
AGAGAGAGAGACTCCAGCCACCATGGAATAAAAAATATATAAGTTACCACCACTTTTAAAAGAAATAAAAAGAAGAAAAAAACTAGTCCAATTCTCACGAGGAATATTTAAACAGTTTAACTTGAAAGGAAATTAAATTATGTTCCCGAAATCTTTTTGAGTTACAACACCAGTACATTAGGGCCAGGAAGAGGAGGAGGAGGAGGAGGAGGAGGAGGAGGGAGAGGGAGAGGGGGCCATGTTTTGACAAGGTGTCGCAAAGAAGACAAACTAGAGGTGTGGGACAGGGAAGGAGGGAGAGGGTAATGTGGGGAGGAGAGGAGAGAGGAAATAAGGGAAGGGAAAGGCGAGAGAAAGAAGTGTTGCCAATGTTGATTCAGCGTCTTTGTACATAGTCTTCGTGTGTGTGTGTGTGTGTGTGTGTGTGTGTGTGTGTGTGTGTGTGTGTGTGTGTGTGTGTGTGTGTGTGTGTGTGTGTGTGTGTGTGTGTGTGTGTGTGTGTGTGTGTGTGTGTGTGTGTGTGTGTGTGTGTGTGTGTGTGTGTGTGTGTGTGTGTGTGTGTGTGTGTGTGTGTGTGTGTGTGTGTGTGTGTGTGTGTGTGTGTGTGTGTGTGTGTGTGTGTGTGTGTGTGTGTGTGTGTGTGTGTGTGTGTGTGTGTGTGTGTGTGTGTGTGTGTGTGTGTGTGTGTGTGTGTGTGTGTGTGTGTGTGTGTGTGTGTGTGTGTGTGTGTGTGTGTGTGTGTGTGTGTGTGTGTGTGTGTGTGTGTGTGTGTGTGTGTGTGTGTGTGTGTGTGTGTGTGTGTGTGTGTGTGTGTGTGTGTGTGTGTGTGTGTGTGTGTGTTGTGTGTGTGTGTGTGTGTGTGTGTGTGTGTGTGTGTGTGTGTGTGTGTGTGTGTGTGTGTGTGTGTGTGTGTGTGTGTGTGTGTGTGTGTGTGTGTGTGTGTGTGTGTGTGTGTGTGTGTGTGTGTGTGTGTGTGTGTGTGTGTGTGTGTGTGTGTGTGTGTGTGTGTGTGTGTGTGTGTGTGTGTGTGTGTGTGTGTGTGTGTGTGTGTGTGTGTGTGTGTGTGTGTGTGTGTGTGTGTGTGTGTGTGTGTGTGTGTGTGTGTGTGTGTGTGTGTGTGTGTGTGTGTGTGTGTGTGTGTGTGTGTGTGTGTGTGTGTGTGTGTGTGTGTGTGTGTGTGTGTGTGTGTGTGTGTGTGTGTGTGTGTGTGTTGTGTGTGTGTGTGTGTGTGTGTGTGTGTGTGTGTGTGTGTGTGTGTGTGTGTGTGTGTGTGTGTGTGTGTGTGTGTGTGTGTGTGTGTGTGTGTGTGTGTGTGTGTGTGTGTGTGTGTGTGTGTGTGTGTGTGTGTGTGTGTGTGTGTGTGTGTGTGTGTGTGTGTGTGTGTGTGTGTGTGTGTGTGTGTGTGTGTGTGTGTGTGTGTGTGTGTGTGTGTGTGTGTGTGTGTGTGTGTGTGTGTGTGTGTGTGTGTGTGTGTGTGTGTGTGTGTGTGTGTGTGTGTGTGTGTGTGTGTGTGTGTGTGTGTGTGTGTGTGTGTGTGTGTGTGTGTGTGTGTGTGTGTGTGTGTGTGTGTGTGTGTGTGTGTGTGTGTGTGTGTGTGTGTGTGTGTGTGTGTGTGTGTGTGTGTGTGTGTGTGTGTGTGTGTGTGTGTGTGTGTGTGTGTGTGTGTGTGTGTGTGTGTGTGTGTGTGTGTGTGTGTGTGTGTGTGTGTGTGTGTGTGTGTGTGTGTGTGTGTGTGTGTGTGTGTGTGTGTGTGTGTGTGTGTGTGTGTGTGTGTGTGTGTGTGTGTGTGTGTGTGTGTGTGTGTGTGTGTGTGTGTGTGTGTGTGTGTGTGTGTGTGTGTGTGTGTGTGTGTGTGTGTGTGTGTGTGTGTGTGTGTGTGTGTGTGTGTGTGTGTGTGTGTGTGTGTGTGTGTGTGTGTGTGTGTGTGTGTGTGTGTGTGTGTGTGTGTGTGTGTGTGTGTGTGTGTGTGGTGTGTGTGTGTGTGTGTGTGTGTGTGTGTGTGTGTGTGTGTGTGTGTGTGTGTGTGTGTGTGTGTGTGTGGTGTGTGTGTGTGTGTGTGTGTGTGTGTGTGTGTGTGTGTGTGTGTGTGTGTGTGTGTGTGTGTGTGTGTGTGTGTGTGTGTGTGTGTGTGTGTGTGTGTGTGTGTGTGTGTGTGTGTGTGTGTGTGTGTGTGTGTGTGTGTGTGTGTGTGTGTGTGTGTGTGTGTGTGTGTGTGTGTGTGTGTGTGTGTGTGTGTGTGTGGTGTGTGTGTGTGTGTGTGTGTGTGTGTGTGTGTGTGTGTGTGTGTGTGTGTGTGTGTGTGTGTGTGTGTGTGTGTGTGTGTGTGTGTGTGTGTGTGTGTGTGTGTGTGTGTGTGTGTGTGTGTGTGTGTGTGTGTGTGTGTGTGTGTTAGGGAAGAAGACAAACAGCAACGAGAGAGAGTAGTGATCACCCAAAGACAGAGAAGGAAATAAGAGAGAGAAGGTGGTGACGAATATAGAGGAGAGGAAAGCGGAGCAAATGGAAGGAGATAGATATGGCAAGAGAAAGAGAAAGATATTTTTAGAGAGTATATACACGCACACGCGCACACACACGCACACACGCGCACACACGCGCGCACACACGCGCACACACGCGCACACACGCGCACACACGCGCACACACACACACACACACACACACTCACCATGAGACACGTGTAGGTCTTGCCCACAATACCTTCTTCAGTGTCAGTCTCCAGCAGCGCCACCTGCGGATCCACGTCGCCCAGCTCGTCCCTGCAGGTGACAAGGGGCGGAGGTCATTACAAAGGTCATAAGTGTTTTTTTTGGGGGAGTGAGGGAGAAGGTTTGAAAAGTTTAGGTTTGTTTGGGTTAAAAAGAGTAACATTTCAATCAAACTGTATTCTATAGTGACCTTATAAAGTGGGATTAGCAGAGAAGGTTGAGAGGTGACACACACGAGGTCAAAGGACGAGCCACGGAAGGTCAGGATTGCAGGGAGGGGCGGTAAGGTCACAAAACTGGTGCCGCATTAAGTAGTGAGGTGTCAGTACATAGGTTAAAAAGGTCATTAGGTCACAAAAGTTGATCAAAGTTCCAGAGCCAAAACTATATCCAGCGATAACTCAGACAAAGAGAAAAAATAACTAAGATCAAACCAGATTCAAAAGACAATTAAAACGCAAGAAAAATACAAGGCAATTAGGTGATTAATGAAGGTCAGCTAAACATCATAGCATACATATAATAAAACTCGTATAGCAAAATAACCTTAAATAGGGTCACAAGTAGAATAAGAAGCAGCCTTAGCATTATAGGTCACGGGTTCACCTATGTATAATAAGGTCACAGCGAAGGTCACATCCTACCGTGTATTGCCTATCATAGTAACCTTGTGAACGACTGTTATAGTGTACTGTGTGTGGTGTTGACGGTGTAGTGTACTGTGTGCGGTGTTGACGGTGTGTGTACTGTGTGCGGTGTTGACGGTGTGTGTGGTGTAGTAGTGTACTGTGTGTGGTGTTGACGGTGTAGTGTACTGTGTGCGGTGTTGACGGTGTGTGTACTGTGTGCGGTGTTGACGGTGTGTATACTGTGTGCGGTGTTGACGGTGTGTGTGGTGTAGTAGTGTACTGTGTGTGGTGTTGACGGTGTAGTGTACTGTGTGTGGTGTTGACGATGTAGTGTACTGTGTGCGGTGTTGACGATGTAGTGTACTGTGTGCGGTGTTGACGGTGTGTGTACTGTGTGCGGTGTTGACGGTGTGTGTGGTGTAGTAGTGTACTGTGTGTGGTGTTGACGGTGTAGTGTACTGTGTGCGGTGTTGACGGTGTGTGTACTGTGTGCGGTGTTGACGGTGTGTGTGGTGTAGTAGTGTACTGTGTGTGGTGTTGACGGTGTAGTGTACTGTGTGCGGTGTTGACGGTGTGTGTGGTGTAGTAGTGTACTGTGTGTGGTGTTGACGGTGTAGTGTACTGTGTGCGGTGTTGACGGTGTGTGTACTGTGTGCGGTGTTGACGGTGTGTGTACTGTGTGCGGTGTTGACGGTGTGTGTACTGTGTGCGGTGTTGACGGTGTGTGTACTGTGTGCGGTGTTGACGGTGTGTGTACTGTGTGCGGTGTTGACGGTGTGTGTGGTGTAGTAGTGTACTGAGTGTGGTGTTGACGGTGTAGTGTACTGTGTGCGGTGTTGACGGTGTAGTGTACTGTGTGCGGTGTTGACGGTGTAGTGTACTGTGTGCGGTGTTGACGGTGTGTGTGGTGTAGTAGTGTACTGTGTGTGGTGTTGACGGTGTAGTGTACCGTGTGCGGTGTTGACGGTGTAGTGTACTGTGTGCGGTGTTGACGGTGTAGTGTACTGTGTGTGGTGTTGACGGTGTAGTGTACTGTGTGCGGTGTTGACGGTGTAGTGTACTGTGTGCGGTGTTGACGGTGTGTGTGGTGTAGTAGTGTACTGTGTGTGGTGTTGACGGTGTAGTGTACTGTGTTGACGGTGTAGTGTACTGTGTGCGGTGTTGACGGTGTGTGTGGTGTCGATGGTGTAGTGTACTGTGTGCGGTGTTGACTGTGTGTGTACTGTGTGTGGTGTTGACGGTGTAGTGTACTGTGTGTGGTGTCGATGGTGTAGTGTACTGTGTGTGGTGTCGATGGTGTAGTGTACTGTGTGCGGTGTTGACGGTGTGTGGTGTCGATGGTGTAGTGTACTGTGTGTGGTGTCGATGGTGTAGTGTACTGTGTGTGGTGTCGATGGTGTAGTGTACTGTGTGTGGTGTTGACGGTGTGTGTACTGTGTGTGGTGTTGACGGTGTGTGTACTGTGTGTGGTGTTGACGGTGTGTGTACTGTGTGTGGTGTTGACGGTGCAGTGTACTGTGTGTGGTGTCGATGGTGTAGTGTACGGTGTGTGGTGTTGACGGTGTAGTGTACTGTGTGTGGTGTCGATGGTGTAGTGTACTGTGTGTGGTGTCGATGGTGTAGTGTACTGTGTGTGGTGTCGATGGTGTAGTGTACTGTGTGTGGTGTTGACGGTGTAGTGTATTGTGTGTGGTGTCGATGGTGTAGTGTACTGTGTGTGGTGTCGATGGTGTAGTGTACTGTGTGTGGTGTCGATGGTGTAGTGTACTGTGTGTGGTGTCGATGGTGTAGTGTACTGTGTGCGGTGTGTGGTGTCGATGGTGTAGTGTACTGTGTGTGGTGTCGATGGTGTAGTGTACTGTGTGTGGTGTCGATGGTGTAGTGTACTGTGTGTGGTGTTGACGGTGTGTGTACTGTGTGTGGTGTTGACGGTGTGTGTACTGTGTGTGGTGTTGACGGTGTGTGTACTGTGTGTGGTGTTGACGGTGCAGTGTACTGTGTGTGGTGTCGATGGTGTAGTGTACTGTGTGGTGTCGATGGTGTAGTGTACTGTGTGTGGTGTTGACAGTGTAGTGTACTGTGTGTGGTGTCGATGGTGTAGTGTACTGTGTGTGGTGTCGATGGTGTAGTGTACTGTGTGTGGTGTCGATGGTGTAGTGTACTGTGTGTGGTGTTGACGGTGTAGTGTACTGTGTGTGGTGTCGACGGTGTAGTGTACTGTGTGTGGTGTCGATGGTGTAGTGTACTGTGTGTGGTGTCGATGGTGTAGTGTACTGTGTGTGGTGTTGACAGTGTAGTGTACTGTGTGTGGTGTTGACAGTGTAGTGTACTGTGTGTGGTGTTGACAGTGTAGTGTACTGTGTGTGGTGTCGATGGTGTAGTGTACTGTGTGTGGTGTTGACGGTGTGTGTACTGTGTGTGGTGTTGACAGTGTAGTGTACTGTGTGTGGTGTTGACAGTGTAGTGTACTGTGTGTGGTGTTGACAGTGTAGTGTACTGTGTGTGGTGTTGACAGTGTAGTGTACTGTGTGTGGTGTTGACAGTGTAGTGTACTGTGTGTCGTGTCGATGGTGTAGTGTACTGTGTGTGGTGTTGACGGTGTGTGTACTGTGTGTGGTGTTGACAGTATAGTGTACTGTGTGTGGTGTTGACAGTGTAGTGTACTGTGTGTGGTGTTGACAGTGTAGTGTACTGTGTGTGGTGTTGACAGTGTAGTGTACTGTGTGTGGTGTCGATGGTGTAGTGTACTGTGTGTGGTGTTGACGGTGTGTGTACTGTGTGTGGTGTTGACAGTATAGTGTACTGTGTGTGGTGTTGACAGTGTAGTGTACTGTGTGTGGTGTTGACAGTGTAGTGTACTGTGTGTGGTGTTGACAGTGTAGTGTACTGTGTGTGGTGTTGACAGTGTAGTGTACTGTGTGTGGTGTCGATGGTGTAGTGTACTGTGTGTGGTGTCGATGGTGTAGTGTACTGTGTGTGGTGTCGATGGTGTAGTGTACTGTGTGTGGTGTTGACAGTGTAGTGTACCGTGTGTGGTGTCGATGGTGTAGTGTACTGTGTGTGGTGTTGACAGTGTAGTGTACTGTGTGTGGTGTCGATGGTGTAGTGTACTGTGTGTGGTGTTGACAGTGTAGTGTAGTGTGTGTGGTGTCGATGGTGTAGTGTACTGTGTGGGGTGTTGACAGTGTAGTGTACTGTGTGTGGTGTCGATGGTGTAGTGTACTGTGTGTGGTGTTGACAGTATAGTGTACTGTGTGTGGTGTCGATGGTGTAGTGTACTGTGTGTGGTGTTGACAGTGTAGTGTACTGTGTGTGGTGTCGATGGTGTAGTGTACCGTGTGTGGTGTCGATGGTGTAGTGTACTGTGTGTGGTGTTGACAGTGTAGTGTACTGTGTGTGGTGTCGATGGTGTAGTGTACTGTGTGTGGTGTTGACAGTATAGTGTACTGTGTGTGGTGTCGATGGTGTAGTGTACTGTGTGTGGTGTTGACAGTGTAGTGTACTGTGTGTGGTGTCGATGGTGTAGTGTACCGTGTGTGGTGTCGATGGTGTAGTGTACTGTGTGTGGTGTTGACAGTGTAGTGTACTGTGTGTGGTGTCGATGGTGTAGTGTACTGTGTGTGGTGTTGACAGTGTAGTGTACTGTGTGTGGTGTTGACGCAATCATTCATAGTTTGACTTTATGTTGCGTCCACTTTAAAGTAGAAATGTATTCAAGTGTTGCTGGAAATTTAAACAATGTTATGCTAGAGTCTCTTTAAGCAGAAAAACTGTTGAAGGGTTACGTAACGCTGGAAAAGTTGCTTTGTTCTGTTGTTACCGAGAAAGAAACCATGCAGTAACACCAAAAAACACCTTACACACACACACACACACACACACACACACACACACACACACACACACACACACACACACACACACACACACACACACACACACACACACACACACACACACACGCAGAATGAGTTTTAAAAAATAAGTTATTCTGTGCCTACTTTGCTTCAATATTAACTAACATTGCAAGTTGAAAATACCAAACACAGCCACTAGTTACTTAGACCGCAATACAGTACACACACACGTGCACATAACCAGCCACACGTATACACCATCACAGCCACACATACACGTACACATACACGTACACACCACCACAGCCACACGTACACATACACATACACACCACCACAGCCACACGTACACATACACGTACACACCACCACAGCCACACGTACACATACACGCACACACCACCACAGCCACACGTACACATACACGCACACACCACCACAGCCACTCACTGGTAGAGTTCCTTGAGGTCCTTAACGAGGTCCTTGTCTAGTCCACGCTCCAGGTCCTCCCAGGTGTTGTAGCCGTGCTTGTCGTCACAGAACCTCCGCCACACTAGGTAGTTGGCCACACCTGGGCGAGGGGAGAGAACGTCATTAAAATTATAACTACTTTTTTTTCATACATTACTATTTTCTTTGGCTATCCAATTTCTTTTTTCACAAGAGGGCCAGGAACGCGTTATCCTGCATGTGATGGTAGTTTTACTGTACTAGTAAACACGTAGGATTTTTGTTCTCTCTAAAACAAACTTAAAACTGAATTCATTTGAGATTGATTGTTAAGTTGTTCACAGCCTTGATATTCAAGAAAGATACCCAGCGCTGGTTTTGGTTTGAAATTTTCTTCTTTCATCCGTGTTCTCCGCCCTTCATCATCATCATCATCATCATCGCTACACTCACACTTCCTCCCTGCACCCCTTTCCCCTCCCCCCCATCATTGTCCCTCCTTAAACCCATTCTTCCCTTCCTGTCTTACCCTGGTCACGCCCGCGCTGGATGTCCATGGCCAGCAGGTCGTAGTAAGGGTCGTTCCTGATGGAGTCGTAGTGAAGACTCTCCACCAGTTCAGTTTTACCTTGTTCCTTACTCCACTCCGTCTCCATCTGCGGCAGCAACAAATACTTTAGCTTACCCTTCATGTACGCTGGCTTTCTCAATGTAGAAAATAAGTTAATTCTAAGGTAAACCAAGATTTTCTTAAGTTTGAGTGAATTAGTGTTAGAAAATACTAAGAATAAATTAAATTCCTCACAATCGTGCATACTCACAGCGGGGTTCCTGTAGGATGAGAGGGCGAAGGACGCTAGCACTCCAGGGTTGACCTCAGGAATGAAGCCAGAGCCGGGCCCTTCAGCACCAGGGAGGAGGGTGTGCTTCTCTAAGACAGGGCGTCCCATCAGCACGGCCAGGTACTCGTTGTAGGTCACGTGGGCGTACTGGGCCACCACGATCCGTCTAGGTCACAAAGAGATAGTAGGCGTTAGTTTGCACCAAGACCCTCACTGCATCGGTCACCAAGATTCATTATGGACAGGAGTTCATCCCTGCCGCGGCCTTACGTACTCGCCACACCAACACCTACACTACATTACTCCATAACGCACCAGGCTCCGCGTCCACTAATAGCGTCACTGTCACTTAGTCACAAGGATTCATCACGGACAATACAGTTTGTTCTAGAATAACGAGGAGAATTGGCGGAGCTTTCGTGACCACGGCAGAGGATCCATTCAGCTTGGTCACCCTTCCCTCCCCTCCCATCCAGGAAGGACAATATTCTATCAAGCCCATCCATCGCCTGTTACTGTCAATCTGGTGTGATCAATTATTTCATTCAGGCCATCCCAACACTACACTACATCACAATATCAACCACAGCTGCCATCACCACCACCTCATCACCATTCCGCCTTCCTTCCTTCCTTCCTTCCTTCATACACCGTCGTCCTTCCCTCACTCTTTCCTCCTTTCTTTATCCTCGCCTTACCTCACATTCCTCTTCTCTCAATAAGTTTACCCAATTCTTGATTCATATAAAATTTCATCACAATTTTGTAACCATACCTTAATTTCCTTCCCCTTTCTTCCTTCCTTCCCCTTTCTTCCTTCCTTCCTTCCTTCCTTCACACACTCATTTCCATTCACTCCTGTATAGCATGTCGCCTAATCCCCAGTATATGCTATTCAATTCCATTTCCACCCCTTTAACCCTATACCTGGAAGCTACACATTTCCAAATCGTAAAATTAACCTTTGGCGATAACTTTTTTTTCCCACTAGAGAATTAACCTTTTAGAAATTAAGTTTAAAAATTACGAACCATTTACCAAGTGGCAATTAGCGGAAACAAAACAAGTTCACTATTTTTTTTAACTCAAGGCAATCCGAGTAACGACCGAAGGGAAAAAGTTGAAAAGGAAAACAAAAGTGAGAGAGAGAGAGAGAGAGAGAGAGAGAGAGAGAGAGAGAGAGAGAGAGAGAGAGAGAGAGAGAGAGAGAGAGAGAGAGAGAGAGAGAGAGAGAGAGAGAGAGAGAGAGAGAGAAATTTAAATAATATAACCATAAAATCTTAACCACAATTTTCGAGGAGGATAAAGGTAGTTGAAATGAAATAGCTCACATTCTTCCAGCATCCTCGCTCGCATACTGTTCTTCTTTCCCGCCTTGAATGAATGTTCCCTCAGCTCTTACCCTCCTTCCCTCCCTCTCTCCCTTCAGTCTGACAACCAACACAATACAACCTGCCTCACACAACCAAATCCGACCCCATTTTCTCTTTGCTTTCTTGATCTTGTTTTCCCTTTCTCTCACCCACCACGTACTGTACACCTTTCCCTTCCCTTCCCTTCCCTTTGCTTCTTTTCCCTTACAACACCTACACACGTAACTCTCCTCACCTACGACTGTTCCTCACTCGCCGCACCACGTAACCACCTGTCATTATGTAACCTTTTGTAGCGAACACCTTGGGAGGGGGGTTAGGGGGGGCTCACCTGGCCTCGTTGTACAGGAGTGGGTCATCGAAGTGCGGGTTGATCTCCGCCAAGGCGTCGGCGATGCGGTTATGTTCCAGCACCAGAAGCAGGCGGAGTCCAGGCACCTGTGTGTGGCAGACAAACATTAATTAAGTACACCTGTTGCATCTCAAATTATCGTTTTCATGCATTGAATTACGAATGATACATTAAGTCAACGTTTTCGTACATTGACTTATGAAGGATACATTAAGTCAAAGTTTTCCCGTGACTTACAAAACCGCTTCAATGCGTTTTCTATACAAGAAGTCTAGTTCAATTTCGGATACATGTGACTAATCAATTATTTAATTAAACCATGAAACCGAGCAGACACTTCCCGTAGTCGTATTACCATTTGGTTATACTAAATGACCGCAGCCGTTGAAGTATTGTAGTTAACTAAATTACTTCCAACTAAAAGTATCGAAAAATTGTTCATGCGACTATGTACTCATTTGTTTTGTAGATTGAACTGCAATTGAAAGAAAATAGTGTGGAGAGTTACCACACCCACGAATCCATTAATGAGCTAGACCAACACAATATATGAAATTCGTGTATGTATCTAAATCAAAACGAACTAGAAACAAGACCAACACACAAAAGACTCCTTTACACTCACCCACTGGCTATCGTCGCCAAGCTGGAAGCATCCCACCAAGCTCTCAGGGGCAGCACACTGCCCTGCCTTGGCGTCTTGATTCTTCTTCTCTACCTTCTCTTTCTCTTTCCCTTCCTCTTCCTTCTCCTCCTCGTCCGACTCGGGTGATCTTGGGGTGGGAGAGAGAGAGGGAGAGAGAGAGAGAGAGAATTGATTAAGTGAATCAATCAAACTTTCATTGCATTTTCTAGACAGTTGATTGATGAGGTTCAATTTACAGTTCAAGTGAGTGAGTACAAGTGTTGTATGAAGAGTTCAGTTTGTATTGGAATTCTTCATGCATTCCTTTTCTTTTAGTAATTATTTTTTTAACAAACCACCGTCTGTACACCTGAAAAGGCTTGTGAACAGTACGAATGATATGCTTCGTTCCGAACCAGGTGAGGCATCACCATTTGAACGGGACTAAAATCAGCGTAACATTGATGTAAATATATGTAGAGTTAACTTGGGTAAATTAGAATAGATAATTAAACATGGGAATGATATTATACTTATATGATATTATTTGATTGTGTTTTAGTATGGAACACCAAGGACCAATCAGTTGAAGCCACCTGGTGTGACGTCACGGGAGAAGCTGTATATAACCGGCCATTTTAGGGAAGACCGGACTCTTTCACATTGGTTCTGAGCCGGTCAACATAGCAGCCTGTTGAGGGCATGAACACGTGATAACCTGGCTGGGGCGCCCCGCCCTGGTTGTATCCACCATTACACCCCACTCACCACTCCTCTGGCCTTCAGGAGTGTGAGTCAGCCCAGATCAGTCTGTATCTTGAGTGGCCATTTTTAAGTTATAGGACCGGACTGTAAAGCCCACAGACCTAGCAAGCTGGGTGAGCTTCCCTTTGTTTTTATAATTAAGTTTTATTTGCAGTGATTTTGGGATTAGAATTCTCCATAATAAATAAGCATCTCCCTAGTAAAAAATAAAAGAAAACCAATCCAAGTTTGCGAATTTCATCCATTGCCATAATGCGTAATGGAACAACTTGTTTCATATTACTAAAAAATGTCCGTACTTGATTCTTGCTCTTGTTTGAAGTGATTAGAAGCAAAAGTAGAGGAAGAAAGGAAGGTAGAGTTAGTAACCATGCGAGACACTCACTTGAGGTAACCGAAGTAGCCGGTCTTGCGTTGAAAGGCGATCTTATCTGTAGCGCCATACACCGGCGTGGCGTCCAGATAAGTGGAGACGAGAGAGAGGGACTCGCGGTGACCTGAGGAGAGACGGAAGCTGAGGTCGATAACGAGGAAGGGGTGGTTGGGGTAGGCTTGAGGGAGGAATGGGATGGAAGCGCTGGTGGCAAGGTGGTGGTAATACATATAACCTGGGAGAGTTATAATATATAATGTTTGTGTTTGTGTATTGGTTAGGAGATAAGAAGGGTAATGAAAGACTGGAAATTATGTTAGTTAGCTTTGAAGGTGGAAGAGCCGCCAGGCAGACACGTAGTATTCATAATTGAAGTTTGAGTGGAACGGAAAGGAGAAGGAGGGAGAAGAAACGCTAACGAGGAAGAACACAAGGTAATTCAAACGTATATGTTGATAAATAACAATTGTACCGTGAGTGTAGTGTAAGCGAGAGAAGAGAAGGAGGAGGGATAAATATGAAAGCGGTGTAAAGAAAGAAGTAAATGAAAGGAAGAAGAAAAAGAAAGAAAAGTAAGAAATGGGGAGATTTTGAAGAAAAAAAATCGCTTAAAGGAAGGCAAGGAAGGAGAGTAAGACTCAAACAGAATAGTGACCCCGAGAGAGCGTCTAAGTAAACACGTCCAGAAAGGGAAAGGGAGACAGAACGAAGAAGAAAAAAACAGTGACAGCAAAATAGATGACGCAGGATAAGAAATAGTGAAGACTTATGGGAAAATGTATAGATGTGAACCCTACAAGAAAGTGTGGCATTGTAACGAGGACTAGAATACAAACACGAACAGTGGAGAATACAAGTGAAACACAGATGAAACACTTCAGGAACTACAATTTAAAACAATAACCAATCTAGGCGTGAAGGAAGGAAGGAAGGAAGATAGATGGTGCAAGTGAAAAGCGTGAAAGTTGGAAAGTTTTTGATAATTAATAACAAAAAGCGCTACTAAGAAAAATATATAGATAAAAACAGAACAAAAAAATACGGAATATAACTTAAATTCATAACATGGGAAGACTTTTTTTTTTTTTGGCATAACTTAAGAGGAGGAAGATAATAAATAAAAATAATGTTTAAGTTCCCGTTACCTAGAATGGCCTGTGCCTTGGCGGAGCGGCGGTAGTTGATGCAGGGTAGCTTGGCGTGCAGCGGGTCATCCTCGTCCACTAGGATGGGGTCACAGTCCTCAGCCTCAGGGGCACCACAGCAGTCCACGCCCTCCGATAGTGGCGATTCCTGAACGAGATGAGGATGTAGTGTGTGCGTGTGTGTGTGTATCCCATCAAACCTGTTCTTTCTATCAACCATTCCCTTCCAAGCCAAGACGCCTCCCTCCCTCTGCCTCTCCACCCATTCACTGTTAAGTACACCTGCATTCCTTCCTTTTCTTACTTGACCTTCCTCTAACTCCGCTGCCTACATATCATTAAACAATAAATAAGTGAATAAATGAATGATAGATTACCTTGCCTCACAACGTGTCAGACTGATTGACAGTTGGATTAACTCAATCTGACTACGAAGAGTTGAACAGAATAAACAGACTAATCCATTGAGCGAGTGACCGCCTCGTGCACTCACCGGTATGCTGTACACATCCCTCTGTATAAAGTGCGCCCACTCGCTGAACAGTCCCGTCACGGGCGGCCGCTTCAGGTGTTTCCGCAGCACTTGGGCGACGCGGCGGGCGGAGGGCAGCTTCCCACCCTTCACGGAGCTTCGCGAGGAGAACCCTGCACACAACACACACCCATAACGCACACCATTACAGCCAATTATGTAACTCCATAAGTCCTCGCGTGCCCAACCATTTACTCAAGAACTTCCGTACCAGTTTAAAAAGATTACCGCCTCGTACACACACACTACATGAACTTCCAACAAAACAGCCTTTATATTCATCACCATACACTTATATAAATCTTAAAAAGGGCATAGGATATAGATTTGTTCCCTCAGTTAATCTTGATTCAGCGTTAATCACCTTGCAGTTAGTAATGGTGTTGTGGTTACGTACCGTCTGATCCCATTGTGGAGGGATGAAGGCGAAGGAACTTTGAGCCGACGGAGCCCAGGTCGGGAGACTCCTGGTTGACACAGGAACCATCCACGTTGGGGTAGGGCGAGCCAACCATGCAGCGGAACGACATCACTACGAGGGAAAAAAATTAGGGTAGTGGTGGTAGTAGTAGTAGTAGTAGTAGTAGTAGTAGTAGTAGTAGTAGTAGTAGTAGTAGTAGTAGTAGTAGTAGTAGTAGTAGCAGTAGTAGTAGCAGTAGTAGTGACTGGTGTAGCAATAGTAGTAATGGGTGGTTGTGGTAGTATGTAAGACTGTGGGAAAGACATTGTGCAGTCTCGACTTTTATTAACATGAAAGGGAAGCCGATCAAAGGCTAAAAAAATATAGGAAAATTGTGTTTACATTGGTGCTTAAGTGTTCAGATAGTCCATAAAGGGTTGACAAATTTAGTAATGGGAGTTTTGATATTCCTCTCCCGAGTGTTGGACGGTGATGGAGCAAATTGAGGCAGTGTTGGAGTTTGATAGTGACAGGTAGGAAAGTGAAGATGTTGCTTAACTCTTGCATTAGTAAAGTGGACCGCAAGGAGAGGATTTTAACTAAAAGAAGAAGAAAAACATAGTACAACAAGGCTACGGAAGGCATACTATTATGACTACCCAAGGAAATGACGTGTACGGTCTTATCTCGTCTCTTCCGGTCATGTCTCACCCTCTCACTACATAGTTAATGCTTCAACCTCACCCTCCCCTTTATCACCTTCCTCTCCCTTCTCTTCATCCTGACACTCCCCCAGTCTCTCCACATCACTACCAGATACACTTAATCTCAAATCTGTTCCCTCACTTCAACTCACCCACCCTCACCGCCTCTCATCCTCATCCACATCCACATCCACCTTTTCCAGCCCTTCACCCATCCTTGCTCCCTCCCATCCACATCCACCTTTCCCTGCCCTTCACCCAGCCTCACCCCCTCTCATCCATATCCACCTCCACCTTTTCCTGCCCTTCACCCAGCCTCACCCCTCCCATCCCCATCTACATCCACCTCCACCTTTCCCTTCCCTTCACCCACCCTCGCCCCCATCACTCACCCAGCCCCATTTCCTCCGCCAACTGCTTGTCCAAGTTGATGAGCGGCAGCACATGTTTCTCGAGGCCTTTCAGCAGCCAGTCCTCAATGCACCTCTTGCCTACACGAGTCTTCCTCACCAGTGCCACGATGGCCTGCGACGCCGCCTCCAGGAGCTGCCCTGTCCTAGTCACCTGAGGGAGGAAAGATTTTAAGGGAAGGGAACTGATGGGAGTGGTTGTGAGGTGGAGGAAGTGGCGTTTAGGGACAGAGTGAGTTAATACGAATACAGTAAGCACTCTTAGAGACTGAGGGGACAAAGAGGAAGTTTTGGGAAGAGGTGAAATGAGTCAATACAAGAGGAAGATTGAGAAGGAAAGATAGAAGATAGACTAATTGATTTCATGGGGGTGGGGAGGAGAGAGATGAAGGATGAAGAGGACGTATATGCTAACAACTAGAAGGGATAAAGTTTGGACAAGTAGATATAGGGAAGATTTCGATCACCCGTAAGATATGTTTAAGACACGTTAAAAGCCAACACCATTCCCCCGACCTACGTTCTTGAGCAGCGGGCTGAAGGCGGTGTATTGTGGCTTTTCTTGCAGGTCCTCCTCAGCCCAGCGTGCCAGCAGAGTCTCCCGTGCGGCATTGTAACCTTGATGCAGCATGGAGCCGGCAGATCGCGCGAACCCCACCTCGATGCACTCGGCCTCTCTGTCTGCGTGGGCGCCTGAAGGTGAGGAGGGGGGGAATGTTAGTAGTAGTAGTAGTAGTAGTAGTAGTAGTAGTAGTTAATAGAACGGTAGTGCCAACGGTAGTAACAGTAGTAATAGTTCTAGTCCTAGCAGAAGTAGTAATAGTAAGCATTGATGGTGGTCGGCTACAGTATAGTCAGTGTACATACATATATAATATCGAGGAAAGTGTGGATCGGATCGTAGAATTTACAAGGTAGTGTCTGTCAACCATGAATACTTGCAGTCCCTAGTTACGGTTGTTCACTGGAGGAGGAGGAGGAGGAGGAGGAGGAGGAGGAGGAGGGGGAGGAGGAGGAGGAGGAGGAGGAGGAGGAGGAGGAGGAGGAAGACGAGGAGGAGGAGGAGGGGAAAGTGTCTGCAAGGAAATTTTAACATCAACGGCACGCAGTTCGTAGTTCTCCTCTATTTATTCTTACGTCACCTTTTTTTTATCGTCCCTTTGTGTTTACGCTTGAAATTAACACACTTTCTTCATCTCGAGTTTCTTGTGACATCGCGAGTCTGGGAGGAGGAGAAAGAGGGAGGAAGAAACAACGTGAAGGATAAATGGTAGAGAGAGAGAGTGGGTAGAGAAGAATAAAAAGAAGGGAATTTTATAGAAGAATAATTATAAAGGGAAGAAGAACGAATGAGGTGTACGGAGTAAGTGTAGAACAAGGAAATTGGAATGCGGAGGAAAGAGGGAGGGAAGAAAGTGATTGAGAAGTATGCAGGGAATAAAGAACAAAATTAGGAAAAAAGGAGTATATAGTAAATGGATGGAAATAATTGGGGAAGAAGGAAAGTGCTTCAAAGTAAAAGAAAACGAAGTTGGTGAAGCAAGGAACGGAAAGGTGCAGGGGGGGGAAGGAAGAGGAAGTCAAGAAAATGAAGTAGGGTGGGAGGGGGAAGAGGGAGGGTGACTTGTTGGAGGTCCGTTGCACACTCATGATCATTCCCCCCTCCTCACTTCTAACCCCCAACACCCCCTCCCCTCCATTACATTCCTCCACCACCACCACCACCACCATCATATTACTACTAACGGAAAAATTTTTATCACTACTTTCACCACACACACACACACACACAGACACACAGACACACAGACACACAGACACACAGACACACAGACACACACACACATACACATACACATACACATACACATACACATACACATACACATACACACACACACACACACACACACACACACACACACACACACACACACACACACACACACACACACACACACCTCTTTCTATTGCTGTGTCATTGAAGCAAACTGAGGCATGGAAGTCACCCACCGCATAGCTTACCACCCAAACGGATTTAACCATCAACTACACCACCACCACCACCATTTAAACCACACAAGATCCGGTACTTGTAAGCTACATTAGTTTATAGTACAATCAGACTTTTTCTTCCTCCCACGTAACAAAAATCATGGATGACTGCGTTATAAAAATCAAACTATCTTTCTGTCCACCAGCTCAGCTCACGGATTCAAACCTGCTTATCATCTATCCTCTAAAAAAACATGAATAAAGACTGGTTTGTTTGCTTTCTCTTATGTTTATTAATTTTATACATTCATCGATACATATAATTTCACCACATTATCGTATTCCCTTTAATTCCCTTTAGTATGCAAAAAGTTTGGTTCATACGTATTTTATAGACTTAAGGATTTAGTCCTTTTTTTTTATCATGTCTAAATTTCGTTTTGTATACTAGTACAGTTTAGTTTAGTTACTTCATCCTCTATTCACGGGGTGGAGTGGAGTGGATGGTAACAATCAAGGAGGAGGAAGAGTGTCTTAGGTCCAGGTGGAGTGGTGACGTGATGGTGTGATGAGTGGGCGTGTCGTGGTGCTGTGATGAGTGGGCGTGTCATGGTGCGGTGATGAGTGGGCGTGTCGTGGTGGTGTGATGAGCGGGTGTGTCGTGGTGGTGTGATGAGCGGGTGTGTCGTGGAGGTGTGATGAGTGGGCGTGTCGTGGTGGTGTGATGAGTGGGCGGATCGTGGTGGTGGTGTGGACTGAATGAGTGTTGTGGTGCGTGGGTGGATGGGTGGTCAGTGGTGGGAAGCATAAGTTAACCTACCAGCAAGTGGACCAGTGCTTAGGTGGATCAAGTTATTTAGTGGCAGTTGTGTGTGTGAGGTGGTGGTTGTGGTTGTGGTGATAGTTGTGGTAGTGGTGATGGTGAGAGGATGTAAACGCGAGGAGGAAGACAGTGGCTGGAATAGTGGGTGGGTGGATTTATTTATTTATTTTATTTATTTATTTATTTATTTATTTATTTTTTTTTTTTTTTTTTTTTTTTTTTTTTTTGTAGTTTAACAAGTTGTATGGTAATAATAATTTCGTGGAAGGGAAAGGTGGTGATGGTGCAGGTTCTTTTTTTTTTAACATGACTAGAATTTTACAAAGACAAGAGAAAGTGTTGGAAAGAGAGAGCAAACAAGGCGGGGTGGGGGGGTGGGGGGGGGGGGGCGTGGTAGTGGTTGGGGAGGAGGTTGTGGTCTTGTGTGAAATGAAGATCAACATTAATCGACTCGAGACTAACTTGTCGATGTTCAAAATACTGTATAAAAGAACTTAAGAAATCCCGCGAAGCATTAAAACCAAGCAATGGAAGACAAGCCATTACTCATGCCGGACACGTGCACGCCAAGGTGACACACACACACACACACACACAACACACACAACACACACCACACACACACCACACACACACCACACACACACCACACACACACCACACACACACCACACACACACCACACACACACCACACACACACAACACACAACACACACACACCACAC
The DNA here is from genome assembly GCA_036785275.1 of Cancer borealis. Classification (NCBI taxonomy): domain Eukaryota; kingdom Metazoa; phylum Arthropoda; class Malacostraca; order Decapoda; family Cancridae; genus Cancer; species Cancer borealis. The sequence continues at coordinate 8,790 of JAXIVD010004213.1, read as the reverse complement.
ACACACCACACACACACACAACACACACACACACACAACACACACACACACACACACACACGTCTCTACATTTACAGGACACAGGTGAAGAGTTAGCACGTCGGAAGTGTTTTAAGAAGGAATTATACCTATTAATAACACCCACGGCCCGTGTTGGGAGTGTAGAGATAAAAAAAAAGGTTACTTAGTAGGCAAGGAAATGTTTAGCGGCAGGAATGTATTGAGTAAGTACACGTCACCTGTACACACACACACACACACACACACACACACACACACACACGCACACGCACACGCACACGCACACGCACACGCACGCTCCCTATCCTGTGCTCAGTTAGGCATTTAATTAAAACCCAAAAACTCACGATATTACTTCCCAGTCTAGGTGTTTGGAATTCTTCTTACCTGAGCATTTAATTCCCTGTCCCAACCCTTCCAACGGTACCTGTGTCACCTGTAAGCCGGCCGTCCATTGGCCACGTGCCTACCCCATCCTCTAAGCTTGCTCCTCATTGGCTACAACCACGACGGAGTGCCAGCTGCACCAACAATCACAATTTCAGGTTAATATTCACGCCCTGAGTTATACATTAAAACAACGGTCTGTACGAACTGAAGGATCTTTACGAACATGAAAGAGAAGTTTTGTATTCCTACACTATGACGTTCGTGCTGTAATCTGTTTAAGACGTGAATGACACTAGACCGTAACCACCACCATCACCACCACACAACCGGTGCACGCAACCAGCTGTCAGATCACCTCCACCTTGCCACCAGCTGTAACAACACTTAAACACACACTACTCACCACACAGTAGCACCGCCAAGGCCACCAGCGGGTACAGGCCAAGAATCACCATGGTTAAGTTAGGTAGACGAGCGTGAGGAAGGTGTAAGGGACGACCAGTCTACCCGGCCACTGTCAAGTGACTGACCCGCATCTCACTCCTACATCACTACCTCACTCAGGAAAGGGAGAGTTAGGCACTTTCTCCAACCAGTCACACTAACTCTCACGCTCCTCGCCATTCTGGAATAACTTAAGATATGAAGGAAAAAATGTGTGGTTTTTTCCTTTCTATCTTTTCATTTCCTTAGAACGATGGGATTAGTGCAGCTTATCGTAATGAAGACAGTTGTAGTAAAGGATACGGGAGAATTTTTTGTATTTGTCCTAATTAATTATAGTACTTACAATGTTAGGTAGTATATATGGTTTATTTGTGGCTGATTTGCTTATTATATTATTATGAGTGTGGGTAATGAGTGTGGTGATGAGTCTGG
>JAXIVD010004212.1:20000-37961 GCA_036785275.1 Cancer borealis | reverse complement strand
GTAAACAGTCCTTCCAAACTGCTGCTGGACGGCTGGCTGTCTGCCTCAGGATTTTCATATTCAGTGACATATTTTTCTCAAATCGCATGATTTTACTTTCAAGTTGTAACAGGAAATCGTAGTTCAAGTTAGAATAATGTAAAAATTCTCACATGCCAATAGTATATCATAGTAAGTTTTGTAATACGCTTTTATTTTGAACACTATTGCCTATTGCCGTTATTGTGGGTTTGTCACGAAACAGGTAATATATGTTTACATTGTGGCATGTTGTTTCGTGTGTCCAAATACGCCAGCAACAATAATCGCAGAGCTTTCCCGTTACCTATAGAAGCGAAAGGAGAAGGGGTCGGGTTTCTTCATCACCCGGCTGCCACTCGCCGACCAAAGGCTCAGACAGCTCGAGGGGCTGAGCAAGGACTATTACTCTTAAGTATACCTGTACTCATTACAGCATACGTGGACAGTAAATATACAGAACCAACAAATGAAAGATGTAGGTACACGTGCTTATCAACTTGCCTCTTCTCAAGAAACAATACATAAAACACCTTAAACAGCCAATAATTTTATTGTCTGCCTCACTCCTCGCTGCCATGGTTGGATAACAAACATTCAATTCTGGTAAACAATAAATGAAAAGAATAAAACAAAGACTCGTTCAAACAGAACGAATATTATGCTGAGAAAAAAAAATGAAGAAAGCTTTTTCGACCGTAATTTTATTTTTCAAGATAAAGTAGTCAGGGCAAATCCAGACTCAGAAGAGAAAGGGTGAGGCACGAGAACCATAAAACGCTATGAAAGAAAGTATGAGACGCACCGCCACCCCCGTGACGGAGCTTTGTGGGAAGGAGCCGCCGAAGGTTGAATGTGATGCACGAGCATTTTGCAGATCAGGCAGGGTGTTCCTAGGCTGAAGACTGTCCCGAGTGGAATAGTCCCTTTAGGAAGCACAGCCTCTTATATAAATGAAAGGAATGTGTTTCATAGATGACGAGGGCGACGAAGACGGAGACAAGAATGAGGAAAAAGAATGAGGAGGTAAAAGATGGAGACGAGAGAAAAAGAGAAGGAAGGAGAATAGAAGCAGAACACCGTGGTTGATGAACGTGCCGGTGGGTGTGGGGGTGCTTGTGTGTGTAAGAGAGAGAGAGAGAGAGAGAGAGAGAGAGAGAGAGAGAGAGAGAGAGAGAGAGAGAGAGAGAGAGAGAGAGAGAGAGAGAGAAGAGAGAGAGAGAGAGAGGGAGGGAGGGGGAGGGAGAGAGGAGGGAGAGAGAGAGAGAGAGAGAGAGAGAGAGAGAGAGAGAGAGAGAGAGAGAGAGAGAGAGAGAGAGACGTGGGGACCCTCATAAACAGTCAAACTCATGGTATGAGGCGACACAAGTGGCCTCATCCGAGCATAAAGGAGCAGCACAGTGGCCACGGAGGCTTCTACCTGTGCACGATGTCACGGAAGCTTCCTGTTGACCATCACCAGAGGGCAGCAGGGCCATACGCTTGGTATGTGAAATTCACCATGGTTTGGAAGATCACACGCTGGACTTGTGATCGTCAATTATCACCCTTCTCGAAAGAGCTCAGTGTTCATTTCTCATAGAGACGGATCTATGGGTAAGCCTGAAACTTCTCATACATCACACAACTCCCATTTCCTTCATCAAGGGAAATAGTAACCACTCCCTGTCAGTGAGCAGATCCTTAGTGAGCTCAGCAGGGTTCGAACCCACCAATTGAAGGGTGACAGGTGCAGTCGTTACCACATGACCACAGAAGCGGTGTGTGTGTGTGTGTGTGTGTGTGTGTGTGTGTGTGTGTGTGTGTGTGTGTGTGTGTGTGTGTCTGTGTGTGTCTGTGTCTGTGTCTGTATGTGTGTATGTGTGTGTGTCATGGTATACGTAGGATATACAGTGAGTCGCCTAACTTATATCCTCCAAGGACCTCCAAGGACGCTGCTCCGGGCAGGTCTACCTCACTGATCCTCAGACTTTTCTCCATCCATCCCATCTTTACAAACTTAAATTGCATGCACTGCTTCGCCTTAAGCAGAAGGAAATCCGAGTTTGTATAACATTTTTTTTTATTAATTTCACAAATTTCAAATTATGTTCTCTATCAAGTTTCTGTTAATAGCCCATCGAACCCGAAGCCATGCTTAAGGTCTCTGGATCGCCACAAATCCCAGGTTTCAGGTGCTGATTGCATTGTTTTGCATTTCTGCAACAGAATGACAGTGCCATCCCAGCACAGTGATAGGGGTTAGTATAAATGTGGCTGCATGATACTCGTAAATGTTGCCCAAGAGCATGTAAGCTGCACTGCATTCATGTTTTGTCAGTGTGATAATGTTTTTAAATCAGATTTTTTTTCTTGAATATTTAAAAGTATATATAATTTTTATATAGGCTGTGTTTCTTTTGGGAAAATTATGCAGTGTGTGAGGATGACATTAACAGTCACCAGCGACGCAGCAAGCTTTGGTGCGGACTCAGTTATTTGGTATTTGACACTTACTCATAAGAAGGGGAAAAATAGTACTATTTCAAAATATGCGTAAATGTCGGTCTTAATACACTTAGCTTAGTGTTAAAGCTGAAATCATAAGGTTGCACTGCGTTCAATTAATATTTTGTATCATGAAGTAACGCAGAATAACACATGAAAGAGCGTTTACCGTGAAAAAATGTATAATGAGAGTGTGTAAACTACTTCCCGATAACATAAAATCATAAAGCTTTCGTAGAAATACCAGTAACTGTTTGTGTTCATTCATGAAGCTACAACAGCCTTTGTCACTTGGAAAGTAACATTGCAAGTTGTTGTGTCACGTGTAGCTCTCCTTCCTGCTTTCAATATTAAGTTCTCGGAGATCAGAAAAAAACAATTGTCAATTTTTCAGAGTTTAATGTATGTGTGCGTAGCCTTCATTTTGATTCAGCCGAGTTTCTGAGAATCTGAAAGAATAACTGCTCGTTGTGGCAACCTCAGTAAGATAAAGAATGTTATTGAGAGAGAGAGAGAGAGAGAGAGAGAGAGAGAGAGAGAGAGAGAGAGAGAGAGAGAGAGAGAGAGAGAGAGAGAGAGAGAGAGAGAGAGAGAGAGAGAGAGAGAGAGAGAGAGAGAGAGAGAGAGAGAGAGAGTTCTTCCTGATAAACTTAAGAAAAAACAGTTATTGACGCCATCCGTGGGCAGATAGTTCAGAAAAACACGAGGGTCAAGAACGACGCCTCTCTTAGTAATGTAGGACCTGGGACGAAAAACACAAGACACAAGACACATAGACATGATTAACAGTATTGTTTCCTTCACAGTGATACTTCGTTCCAAATCCTCTCTCTCTCTCTCTCTCTCTCTCTCTCCTCTCTCTCTCTCTCTCTCTCTCTCTCTCTCTCTCTCTCTCTCTCTCTCTCTCTCTCTCTCTCTCTCTCTCGCCCTGACTGTGCACCTTGAGTCCTTCCTGGCAGCTGATCTGAAGGACATTTTCATTATCATTATTATCATTATCACTATTATCAATATTTGTATTATTATTATTACTATTATTGGCATTATTATTGTTATTATTATTAATATTATTATTATTATTATTATTATTATTATTATTATTATTATCATTACTATTATTACTATTAATATTATTAATATTATTATTATTATTATTACTATTATTACTATTATTATTATTAGTAGTAGTAGTAGTATTGTTATTATAATTATCATTATCAATATCATCATTATCATTAATATTTTCATTATTATTTTTGATATCAGGAGTAATAATAGGAGCAGCAGCAGCAGTAGTGGCAATAGTAGTAGTAGTAGTAGCAGTAGGGGAGGCAGTGCTCTAGTGGCTAGCAGTCGGGCATACCAACTCAGAGTCCCGAATTCGAGCCATGGCACGTGCTGGCCACTTTTCTTTTGTAATACCGCCGCATGGCCTAAGATCACCCACATGCTGCCATAACACTATCCTAGACGGGACTGCAAAGCTATATGCTCGAAGAGCTTCCGCTGGCAGGATGAGCCTCTCAATATGAAACAAGGCGTAACTATGCAAATCTAACCTGTGCTGCTAACGGGCGGAGGCCGACCATTTAAGGCCTCCATTAAGCCTACCGGCGCCACGGGTAAAGGATAAAAAAACATAAAAAAGTATTATTATTAGTAGTAGTAGTAGAAGTAGTAGTAGTAGTAGTAGTAGTAGTAGTAGTAGTAGTAATAGTAGTAGTAGTAGTAGTAGTAGTAATCAAAGTAGTAGTAGTAGTAGTAGTAATAGTAGTAGACGTAGTAGTAGTAGTAGTAGACGTAGTAGTAGTAGTAGTTGTTGCTGTAATTGTAGTTGTAGTTGCAGTCGTAGTTGTAGTCGTAGTTGTAATTGTAGAAGTAGTAATATTGATAGTACTAGTAGTTGTAGTAGTAGTAATATAAGTAGTAGTAATGGTAGTAGTAGTACTAGCGGTAGTAGTAGTAGTAGTAGAAGTAATAGTAGTAATAGTAGTAGTAGTAGTAGTAGTAGTAGTAGTAGTAATAGGAGTTGTTGTAGTAGTATTCTAAGAGGTTTTACAATGTTTTATAATTCTTATTTTTCCATAGACTGTACTCAATGTTTTTTCTCCGTAAATCATGACGCCCTTTCCCTGGCAGGTGGGCGTGGAGGGCACGGGTACGTCGTTAAGTTATCAGCTGAGCGACACTATGAACTTTGCAATCGACGATGCTGGCGTTATCTACACTCTCCGCAATCTGGACCACGAAGGTTCTGGCGGCCACTACTCGCTGCAGGTCACGGCCGAAGAGCAGGGTGAGTGTGGGGCTGGCGAGTGAGTATTAGCTGAAAAGGATGGATGGCGACTGTTAGGGTTGAGAATGAGTGTGATTACAGATGACTGAGAAGTAAGATGATGGTGAAGGGCCTGGTCTGGGTATATGAATGCTGTTATTTATTTTCAATTGGTGTTCTGCACTTTGGGATGAACATAGGCAAATGTTATTACTTTTTTCTTCTTCATTATGTATGACTTCCCGGTTTCCCAAGTGTGTGTGTGTATGTATATATATATATATATATATATATATATATATATATATATATATATATATATATATATATATATATATATTGTTACGGTCACACCGTAACGGACACGGTTCTTATGCCCTAGTGCCGGGTGTCCACTTATGAACAACCCAGTCACAACCACGTTACGGGCGTGTACGAACTGTAGTGCTGATGTTTATACGTCCTTTTAACCCACCAAAGGACAAGGAAAGTCGACTATCCCGTAGGACTAGTCACTCCGAGGGCCACACGCCGGTGGCTGGACAATAGGCTTTAAACAAGAAGTGCCTGGTTAAGGAACCTATGCGCTCTTAGCCCCCAAACACAGCATCTACAGCCACCCCGTTAACGTTAAGAGGTCGCCAGTTCTTTTAACCCTCCAAAGAACAAGGAATCTCCCAGTAGTAACCACCTTCTCCTCCTTACATTCTAAAGAGACTTACAGTGAGCACAAGATTACAGTGCCTAGACAAGGAGCTATCGCTCCAACCAGAATACCGCCCACAAGGTGTCTTTCCACCCACTTCTGGTTGAATAATAACTCCTCTCGACTCTAATAACACCCTGCAAAGTAGCCTCCCGCGAGGGGACTCCGTACAGTGCGTTATATGAGTCGTAATTAATTAACACTAAGACGGGATTACTCCTCGTCTGTGTTATCGCACAAGAGGCCCCAGATGATAGGCTCTCTCTCTCTCTCAATGAGGACAACGAAGACAACGCCGAAAAAACAAACAACGCCGACAACGCAGACAAAACGCAGACAACGCCGAAACTACTTCCCCGAGACTGAACAGTCTGATAAAATTCTAAGTGGAGTTCACCGCTAGCTAGGTGTTAATGATACTGTCATCACACTCGTCTCAGTGCTCTGGCTTGTAACCGTTTCCTCTACAGACAGGGCCCTGCTGTCTAGCTACACAAATATACCCCTTATCTAATAGGCCAATCAGATAACCCACTCCCTTAAATATGAGGAGGTTACAGACAAAATAATGCCAATTTGTGGGGAGCTCAGAGCGCGAGGTGTTCTTGGTGACGGCTAGCGGTTAACTGACTCTCATGCGCATAACCACGGTCTCTCTAGCCTAGAGAATATTGCCAGATAAAGCTCCCTAATTTCGGCCACCTCTCCTAGGGCCGGCCCACGCTCCCATCTCTCTCTCTCAATGAGGGTAGGCTAGTCAAAAACTCTTGTCTTCACAAAATCATTGCTCCGCCCTCAAGCAACCTAGAACAATGACAAGCACACGAGGGGATGCAGAAAAGAATGCTCTACAAGATAAGACACCTTGCAACACAAAGAAGAAAGAGGGAAAGTTAGGAAAATTAGGAGAACGAAGAGAAGATAAAACATTTAACAAGCCTCGCCTTAATACTCGCTGGCAACTCACTCTCTCCCTCTCCCGCCACGCCTGACTACGTGACCTTGAGATACACTTCTCGCCACGCCAGCTCCTGGCTGGATAACACGTGGTCTCCAGACAGAAAGGCGTAACACACAGACATGTCACGTAGACACGTCTCCATCACTTCCCGTAGGGTGGGGCCCGCAACACGTCCCCCCTTGAAGGAAAATTTTTGTAAGTCTTACGGACTTATAAAAATTTTTAAGCGGACTGAGTTATTCATTGGCTCGCGACAAACAATCGGCCACAATATTGTCTACCCCCTTAATGTGGCGAACCTCTAGGTTATACTCCTGCAAGAGTAAACTCCACCGAATGAGTCGCACATTTTTTAATTTAAACTTGTCTAAAAATTGCAAAGGACTATGGTCAGAATAGATGGTAACTAGGGGACCATAGGCCGGGACATAGATTTCGAAGTGCTGCAGAGCCGAAAGAATAGCCAGTAACTCTTGCTCAATAACAGAGTAGTTCCTTTGGGCTGAAGTAAACTTCTTAGAGAAGTAGCAGACAGGGTGATTCACTTGGTGTTCGTCGGGCTGCATGAGAACTGCGCCCACCCCGGCCTGGCTGGCATCGACCGCCAAAGCAAAAGGCCTGGTGAAGTCCGGAGCCCGTAAAACTGGCTGACCGCACAAGAGGTCTTTTACTTGGGAGAAGGCGCTCTCACACGCCTCACTCCACACCCACTTCTTCCCCTTTTGCAAGAGATCAGTCAAAGGTGCCAGCAAGGTGGAATACCCTGGCACAAATCGGCGTTAGTAGCCCACTACCCCGAGGAACCTCTGCAGAGCGCGGCGACAGGTCGGTGCGGGGAACCGCCTGATCGCCTCCACTTTGGCTTCGGGAGGAGTGATGTAGCCGTGGCCCACCACATACCCCAAGTACTGGACCAGAGCCTTAACAAAGTTACACTTGTCCAGGTTGACCACCAACCCAGCCTCCTGGAGTCGTGCAAACAGTGCCTCCACATTGTCAAGGTGGTCCGACCAACAGGTGTCATAGATGACCACGTCATCGATGTACACGACGCAGTGCTGGAGTCCATCCACCACCTGGTCCATCAAACGTTGGAACGTGGCTGGGGCATTTTTAAGTCCATAGGGCATCACCTGGCACTGATAGACTGCCCCATTAGCCACAAAACTAGCTATCTCTTTAGCACGGTCCGTGAGAGGAACCTGCCAGTAGCCCTTCACCAAGTCCACCTTTGAGATAAACGTGGCCCCTCCAATACGGTCCACTGAGTCATCCACCCGGGGCAACGGGTAGGTGTCGGCCTTGGTAAGTGTATTGACCTTCCTAAAGTCAATGCAAAACCTGACCTTACCGTCAGGTTTGGGTTGAAGGGTAACAGGCGAACTCCACTGGCTATATGTCCTCTTAATCAGGCCGTGCTCCAACATATACTCCAACTCCTTCTCCACCAACTGCTGTTTCTGGGGATTCACTCTATATGGAGCCAGCTTAACTGGAGTGGACTCCCCCACATCAATGTCATGTTGAATCAGGCTTGTTCTGCCTGGGACATTGTCAAAGACAGAAGGGTACCTTCCCAACCGCCGAAGCATCTCCTGCTTCTGCACCTCTCCCAGGTGTTGCAACTTTTCTTCAAGGAGCAGCGCACTGTTCTGCTCCCAATGCTCCGCGGGGATTACAGGTTCTGAACCCATTACCTCGGTGGCCTCCTCTGCACGGCAGAAAAATAAAACTAAAGATGCCTCCTTCTTGGCAGAACTAAAACAACCCTCTGGGTTCTTTCTACGGAAGTAGGGCTTCAGCATATTTACATGGCAAAGCTGAGCCCTCTTACGCCGATCAGGAGTGGCCACCAGGTAATCTAAATCCCCCACCTTCTTCTCAACCACATAAGGGCCACTGTAACGGGCCGCAAGCAGCTGTCCTTGTAGAGGAAGCAACACCAACACCTCCTCCCCTGGTGCAAAAGTGCGATACTTGGCCTTCTGGTCGTAGTATCCCTTCATCTTCTTCTGGGCAGCTCCGAGATGGTGTTGAGCCACTTCCAGCGCGTTCACCAATCTTTCCCGAGTCCTTAACACGCTCTTCAAGAGCGATTCGGGGCGGTCCGAGTGGGGAGCACACCAGGTTTCCCGTACTAAATCCAACGGACCGCGCACCCGATGTCCAAACACCAACTGATTGGGGGAAAACCCTAAGGACTCAGTAGGAGCTTCCCTCACAGCAAACAAAACATAGGGCACCGCCTCGTCCCAGTCCTTCTCTCGTTCCAAGCAGAACGCCCGGAGCATAGTTTTGAGCGTCTGATGGTGCCGCTCTAATGCTCCCTGCGACTGGGGATGATAAGCACTAGATAGAATGTGCTTAATCCCCCACTCGGTCATAGTCTTTGCGAACAACTTTGAGGTGAAGTTGGTCCCTCGATCAGACTGAATCTCGGGAGGTAGACCAAAATGGGTAAAGAAGTTAAGGAGAGCCTTAAGCACAACTCGTGCGTGGGTACTCCTCACCGGTATAGCTTCTGGGTACCGGGTCGTTACATCCATAATGGTCAACAAGTACTTATGACCGGCCTTGGAAGTAGGGAGGGGCCCCACCATGTCAATCAGGACCCGGGTAAAAGGAGGATCCACAGCGGGAATAGGGTGTAAGGGTGCAACAGGGGGATTTTGGTTGGGTTTGCCCACCATCTGACAGGTGTGACAACTCCTTAGCAACTCTGTAATCTCTCTGGCCATACCAGGCCACCAGAAATTGCCCCGCAGTCGTGCGAGAGTTTTGTGAACCCCGAGGTGTCCAGCCATAGGTCCCTCGTGTGCTAACAGCACCAGGGCCTCCCTCAAATCCTGGGGCACTACCACCTGTAGAACCTCACTCCCATCACTCTCCCTCGACCTGCGGTGTAACACCCCCTTCTGCAGCAGGAACTCCTCTATTCCCCTTATCTCCTTTCCCACCTTAGCAAAACAAGAGGCTAAGTTTGGGTCCCCTCTCTGTCCCTTGATGAGCAACGCCGGCTCAATACAAGTAAGGTTGGACGGGACCACAGGATCTGTCGGAAGGGGCGGTACCGACACTTCCCTGATTCTGTCCCGGGGCCTGAGGCGTGGTGTGCACTCATCCACCAGTTCCTCATCGGCCAAAATGGGTGGACCCTCCAGATGGGCCTCACCCGTCAAACAGTCACCAGACAAGGGAACAGCCTGTTCCCTGTCTCCGGTACACTCCGCAGGGGTGGGAGTCTCCAACTCCCCCGCAGAGTTGGAAGTCTCCCCTCCCTCGGAGGTGACCTCCAACAAACTGTCTGACACACCAGGCTGGGGCCCGGACTGAGTACCGAGACCCACAGCCTCACAACCAGGAAACACCACCGCTTGGGTGCTTCCTCCGAGGTGCCCCGCAGAATGAGGAATACCAGCACAAGACTCCTCTACCCTCAACACTCCTTCCTCACCCTCGGCGACAACCTCTACCGAGTCAGATGCTTCTATGGGTGGCTCTGCACCGCGGCAGTCAGCCCCCACACCTTGACTCACTGGAGAGCCCGGCTCTGGCTCATCCAGTTGACTAACACTGCTCTCGTTTGACGATGACCTTGCTATGTCGCAGTCAGCCCCTAGAGTAGCAGCCGGTTCCACCCGTCTAGCCTGAGACCGGGTGACAACCCCAACAACTTCCTCCTCATTGCCCTCCAACACCGGTGACCCTGCCTCCTTGCAGTCGGCCCCAGGAGCGGCAGCTTCTTCCTCACCACTGTTCTCCTCTTCTGGTAGCCCTGCTCTGTCGCAGTCGGCCCCAGGAGCAACAGCCTGCATCACCCTCTCGGTCTGCGACCGGGTGACAACAGCAACAGGGTCGGGCACACTATGCCCCGACACCTCAGAAGCCTCACCTCCCGTAGGGGTGGGCACCCAAACTCTCCCTCCTGCTAGGTCATTCCCTAGCAGGAAATCAACACCTGCCACAGGCAGTTGTTCCGCCACTGCCACTTGAGCCGAAGTGGTGATCAGTGGACACGACAGCTTCACCTCAACCGTCACAAACTTCTCGACAGCGTTGAGGCCCCTACATAACACTGCCTTTGAAGAAGTCACCTTAGTCCCGGTGACATTTCGGCACACGGACTGTTGTGCGCCAGTGTCTCGCAAGACAGTAACAGGATACTCGCTCCCGTCAATTTCGACAGTGCCCCCACACAGAAATGGGCGACACCAGTCCGGCTCCGAGTCAGCTGGAGTCACATAAACAACAACAGGGGGGGAAACAGGTGAAACCGCCTGAACCCCCTCCTCACAATCCAACACAGGCCCATCAAAAGCTTTATCTTCTTCGTGAACCTTAGGAGCGAGCAGCCTCTCCTCACGAACCTGGTCAGGCCACACCAGCAAGGCAACTGGTTTCTGGGGTGTCTTGGAGGGGTCCGCTGTCACAAGTTTGGGACATTGAGATCGAAAATGCCCCTTGGCATGGCAGTTATAGCACGTAGGTTGGTTATCATACTTTGGAGTACTAAAGGTCATCTTTCCTCCTGACCCTCCTTTTGGCCCTGAAGGGGCAGCGGGGGATTGAGACTTAACGAACCCGCTCTTATTGCCAAAGCCGTGACTTCGGGGAGGGGAACGTGGAGCACCAGAACCAGCACTACCACCGCCCCCTGGCCCTCGTGGTCCTCCCTCTTTGAATCCACCTCCAACACGAGGCTCCGAGCGATGGGCTAACACATGGTCGTCAGCCCAGGTGGCAGCCTCCTTCAGCGTATTAAAACGCTTCTCCCTGAGGAGAGGCACCAGTTCCTTATCAGCAGCATTTATAAACTGCTCCATCACCATCAACTCCTCCATGTCGCGGAGAGTATCCACTCCCTCACTCATGATCCATCTCTTAAATGCCTGCTCTAAATGGCGGGCACACTCGAGTTAAGAATCTCCGGGTCTCTTCTTCCCACCTCGGAACCTTAAGCGATAGGCTTCGGGCCGCAGCTCGTAAGCCCTCAATATATCAGCCTTGAAGTCCTCATAGCTTTCTAGGTCTTCAACCGACATATTGTCGTATGCCTCCAATGCCCTGCCTTTCAGTTTATTGGCCACAAGACCAACCCATCTTCCTTCTGGCCAACCAAACTCAGCCGCCTTCTTCTCAAACCTTCTAAACCATTCTGCAACCCTCTGCTCGTCAACGTCAGGAATGAGCTGCAGACTCCTTACCATCTGGCGCTCAACTGAGTTCTCCTCTCCTACTCCTCCCTTATGAATTGAGTTGGCCCCAAGTCTAGATCTTTCCCATTCAAGATCTCTATGCTTCTCCACCTCCAACCTTCTGACTTCTAGATCTAACCTTCTTTCTTCATTCCTCTCTTCAACTTCTAATCTTCTCGCTTCTATCTCCATCCTTCTCGCTTCGTTCGCAACCTCTATCTCCAACCTCTTCAATTCGAGTTGGAATCTCCATTCCTCCGCCATTCCGACAGACTGGAGGTTGTCAGTAATACTGGCAGCTGGGCTCACTCTCCTTGAACCCATCACGTTCTCAAAAGAACCAACACGGCCCGTTATATGCTGCAGGGGCTGTTCAGGCATTTCCTGAGCAAAATGCAATTGTCCTGTAGTACTATGCTCACTAACAGGACTAACAGGCCGATCTTCACCTAGGCATGGCTGTTCACTAACGCCACGTACAGGGCTGGCTCGGGCCGAGCCCTCCTCAAAGGAAGTAATTATATTACGATTGTCTTCCATCGTTACAGTGTGTGTGGGCTCACACTAACAACACACTAACACTGCTTTCCTACTCACTGTAATTCTTTAGAATCCTGGCGAGGTCGCCAATTTTGTTACGGTCACACAGTAACGGACACGGTTCTTATGCCCTAGTGCCGGGTGTCCACTTATGAACAACCCAGTCACAACCACGTTATGGGCGTGTACGAACTGTAGTGCTGATGTTTATACGTCCTTTTAACCCACCAAAGGACAAGGAAAGTCGACTATCCCGTAGGACTAGTCACTCCGAGGGCCACACGCCGGTGGCTGGACAATAGGCTTTAAACAAGAAGTGCCTGGTTAGGGAACCTATGCGCTCTTAGCCCCCAAACACAGCATCTACAGCCACCCCGTTAACGTTAAGAGGTCGCCAGTTCTTTTAACCCTCCAAAGAACAAGGAATCTCCCAGTAGTAACCACCTTCTCCTCCTTACATTCTAAAGAGACTTACAGTGAGCACAAGAGTACAGTGCCTAGACAAGGAGCTATCGCTCCAACCAGAATAACGCCCACAAGGTGTCTTTCCACCCACTTCTGGTTGAATAATAACTCCTCTCGACTCTAATAACACCCTGCAAAGTAGCCTCCCGCGAGGGGACTCCGTACAGTGCGTTATATGAGTCGTAATTAATTAACACTAAGACAGGATTACTCCTCGTCTGTGTTATCGCACAAGAGGCCCCAGATGATAGGCTCTCTCTCTCTCAATGAGGACAACGAAGACAACGCCGAAAAAACAAACAACGCCGACAACGCAGACAAAACGCAGACAACGCCGAAACTACTTCCCCGAGACTGAACAGTCTGATAAAATTCTAGGTGGAATTCACCGCTAGCTAGGTGTTAATGATACTGTCACCACACTCGTCTCAGTGCTCTGGCTTGTAATCGTTTCCTCTACAGACAGGACCCTGCTGTCTAGCTACACAAATATACCCCTTATCTAATAGGCCAATCAGATAACTCACTCCCTTAAATAGGAGGAGGTTACAGACAAAATAATGCCAATTTGTGGGGAGCTCAGAGCGCGAGGTGTTCTTGGTGACGGCTAGCGGTTAACTGACTCTCATGCGCATAACCACGGTCTCTCTAGCCTAGGGAATATTGCCAGATAAAGCTCCCTAATTTCGGCCACCTCTCCTAGGGCCGGCCCACGCTCCCATCTCTCTCTCTCAATGAGGGTAGGCTAGTCAAAAACTCTTGTCTTCACAAAATCATTGCTCCGCCCTCAAGCAACCTAGAACAATGACAAGCACACGAGGGGATGCAGAAAAGAATGCTCTACAAGATAAGACACCTTGCAACACAAAGAAGAAAGAGGGACAGTTAGGAAAATTAGGAGAACGAAGAAAAGATAAAACATTTAACAAGCCTCGCCTTAATACTCGCTGGCAACTCACTCTCTCCCTCTCCCGCCACGCCTGACTACGTGACCTTGAGATACACTTCTCGCCACGCCAGCTCCTGGCTGGATAACACGTGGTCTCCAGACAGAAGGGCGTAACACACAGACATGTCACGTAGACACGTCTCCAACACTTCCCGTAGGGTGGGGCCCGCAACAATATATATATATATATATATATATATATATATATATATATATATATATATATATATATATATATATATATATATACTGTATATGTTGTCACGTCAGGTGTCTTACGGCTGGTAACGCTGGGCTACCCTCACGTGATTCGGACAGGTGTCTCTCAACTCTCTTACCCCAGTCTGGAGCTGGCAGCCATAGCAGTAATACCTCCGGCTCCGCTCCACTCCCTAACAGTAACACCAACTGCTTTTCAAATTGAGGTGCTCGTCTGGCAACAGCACGCCTATTTTTGGCTGTATGCAGATGACCTGGTTGCTATGCAGCAGAGCCTTTACTACGGTCTTAGTGTGACAACAGTAATCACTGGTTGCTGGGTGGTGTTGCGTGACAGCTGCACCTTGTTTTCTGCGTCGTTGGGTTGACTGTCTGATATGTTGCTGGATTGTCGGTCTGGTTTGTTGTTTGATTGTCTGTCTGGTTAGTAGTATCCTTGTTAGGGTTGTTGGGTTTTTCTCTTTAAAGAGAACAGGGATTTTATAGTTTTGGCGCATCCTCAACCAGCTAGTTGGCTGTTGCGG
The DNA here is from genome assembly GCA_036785275.1 of Cancer borealis. NCBI lineage: Eukaryota > Metazoa > Arthropoda > Malacostraca > Decapoda > Cancridae > Cancer > Cancer borealis. The sequence goes on along the minus strand of JAXIVD010004212.1, from coordinate 23,622 downwards.
GTGTAGCAGCATGGTAATTCTGTGTTACTACTTAGAGCCGTGAGAAGCTTCCGCAAGACAGTAGGGGCCAGTTTCAAGAACACAACATTTCCCATCGGTATACGATCTGGCGTCGGGTGCCCGGCCGTCGAGTATACGACGTGGTATGTTTCAAGAATGACCATTTGTCAACCTGATGGCTCGACGTCGGAGGCAGGCGTACCAACAGGCACCATTACTAGCTTTCTGGCTAGTACGGTGGTAGTGCGCTGGCCTTGCATTCGCTTGGTCGGCAGATCGAGTCCCCGCCCGAGCTTGTGATGGTTAAGCTGTTTACTGGGGAGGAACTGCTGTGGTCGGGCACCACAATGGGGGGTTGGGCTTGCCTAGCTAACGTTCTGGAGAGCATCTTCATTGATGGATACCGGAACTGAAATTCATGCAACCTTACCTTATCTTTTTTTTACGTGTGTGGTTGCGTTATTATGCATGCTTAGGCGAGAGAAACCAGTTAGGAGACTGTAGAAGCGTTCAGGAAGCAGGTATGTGGATGAAGGGGACAATCCGAGGGCTACTGGACGTTATTGAACGCTGTACTACGCTATAATAAGTTTTTTTTTTTTTTGGTATAATCAGCTGACTGCTACAACATGGCGACGCTCCTTTTTTGTGAGGCCTTATCGCCGTAGAAAAACCTTATTGACTAATATATAATAAAGTCTGGAGCAATTATAGCCGCAGTAAATGCAGTTTTTCGATGGCAAGAAGATGTGAGGTAATAAAAGAAGTCATAAACTCCTGTGATCGTGAAAAATTATGTGTAGGTGATAGTGTCCCTGGAAAATTTTAGTTCTTCATAATGATGCACCTGGATATAAATAACACTTTTCGTATAGATTTTGGTCCATTTCGAAAGATTTTGACATTCATTTACGTCACAAATGCATATATAATAAGATATCCTCATCATCCCCAACGCCATTCAGGTGAAGATGTAAACATTTACCGAAAAAAATTGCTTTGTTAGCATAACCTTCCCAGAGCTGCTGTTAAATAAACCTAACCAAAACTAACCCAACCAAATCTAACTAACCTAACTAAACGTAACTAAACCTAACAAAACCTAACTATAAACCTAAAGTAACCTTAAAAATATATTCGTATATATTTCTGTAATTCTGCGGTATAACTGTTTGAGGTGATCCGAACAAGTTTTTGAGGTTGAATTTACAGTGCATTATAAAGGTAAGGAAATATTGAGTGGTTATGGAAACGAATCCTTACCACCTAACCTAACCTCATTAATCATCAGTCCCCTCACACACAAAAAACAACCTTTACTTGCCCAGCCTAGCTTACCTTTATGAAAGGGGTTTTAAGGCAAACCACAGGTTTCCAGAATTTGTTGGAATATATAAAGAAAACATTGGGAGCATTATTTCTCATAATTATCTAATAAAGTTTCAAACATTTCTCTGTTTATGTATCCACTGGTACTTTCACTATGGTATTCTTTTCCTATACTGTTTCATTTAATTGGGCCATAAACATACTTTTGGCTCATTACAAATGAAAGTTAACGATAATAATGTAAGCAGTAAGAGGACGGGCCTTGGGTGGCGACGGCCTATATTGAAACACCTCCCTGCTTTAATCTATGCACTATTTTTCGACGGCGGTTCACTAAATCTATTCTAACCACAAGCTTCTATCGCTAGGTTAAGTTGAAAACTTATCTTTTTCTCCAAAGAGCCTTGAATCGTCACTGATGTTTCAAATAAGATGCCAGCAGGCCTTCCTGCGGGCAGCCGTCGGGTGTATCAAAACGTTTGTACTCAAAATCATTAATTATCCACTAATGAGTTAAACAAATCAAGTAGATTTGAGGATATAAATCTGTAATAACGTTTTAGAATGTACCTATTCCGATTTCATGCTCAAAGATGCTCTATTTGTCCTTAAATTAAGCCATCGGGTGCCTCGTCGGGAGGGGGTTGCTGCACGAAGAAATTCTCCCTTAGCACAGTTTGTGTGGAAAGTATATCTCCAAGACTTACAACTCTTGATTGCGTAGTACTGTGTCTCATGTACCACTGTCACTGTTTTTTACCCGTGCCTAAATGACTGATTTTCTGTCTTTCAAACTCATCCTAGGAGAGTGTGCGAAAACTGTTTGTCATGAACATGAACTCCATGTTGATCTTTTCCTTGTCAACAAATTAGTTTTCTATGAGTCTTTATTGTTTTGTATTGTAATAACATGCTTGGAAATTAATATTAATTTTCTTTTGACAAAACTCATAATTATAATTCTCATTTTGACACTTAAACATGTTTAAAAAAAAAGTTTATAATTATATCTGTCTGTACTCTCTCTCTCTCTCTCTCTCTCTCTCTCTCTCTCTCTCTCTCTCTCTCTCTCTCTCTCTCTCTCTCTCTCTCTCTCTCTCTCTCTCTTTCTCTCTCTCTCTCTCATCCCACTGTTCAATTGCATGCATGTGATATTTACTGTTTTGATATCCTTACATGTGATGGTGGCTGCTTGATGATGGTAGGTGGTGGTTGGCGGTGGCCGAAACCAACGGCCAAAGTGAACCTGGAGGTGACGGATGCTCCTGAGCCTCCACACTTCGATTCCGAGCACTACCAATTCACCGTCTCGGAGTTCGCGCGGGAAGGTAGGTATAGGAGTCGTGAATAACAAAGAAACAGGGAACTTACCACGAATTTCAAAAGCAGGGGATGCCAATGCTTGTCTTAGTGGGTATTGAGTATTTCCTCCAATTCTTGTTGCGGTAAAATTTTGCAGAATTTTTTTGATAAGATAAACTTTGTCCCTTTATGTATGTTATAATTTAGAAATAATTTGTGGAATAAAGTAATTCTTAGTTTAACTCGCTGTGGCATTAGTATATTGGTCACTGAGCAATTGTTCTCTAGTATGTGAGCGGCAGTGGTCGACTTTCTCTATTAAAGGGGGCTTAGGCAGGCAATCTGGGTGGAAGGGGAACGTTATGGTGGCCTTCTGGCGCTTGAGAGTTAAAACAAAAAAAGAAATGGGTGGCTTTGTGTCCGAGAGAAATTATGGAAGGGGTAGGAAGCCCTACTTTCCCCAGTGGTGCCTTCTATTCATTTCATTAATTGGCGAAAGTTTATATTTTCTTATCTTCTTTTTCTTTTATAATAATCTTTTGTATATGATTTTTTTCAGAGTTCCATAACTTTTCATTTCAATTTTCCCTTATGCAGTGAAAAGTTGATGCAGCATTTTGGTGGCAGCACAAAGAGCGAGGCCTTAGACACATTTCTCGTGGGCGCTAACGGCATGATAAAATATGTTACTTTAGTCCAGTAATTCTTAAACTTATTTTTGCTAATCCCAGTTTCAGTGTTTTCTTTGCATGATGACCTAGTGGAATGACACATGTAGATCTACTTGTTAATTATTACCATATATATATATATATATATATATATATATATATATATATATATATATATATATATATATATATATATATATATATATATATATATATTGTGTATTAGTATAAAAACACTGAATTTATTCAGATAGCGAAAGCTAAACATTTATGGAATAAATGAAGGACACGTAATAATTTGCAACCTTATATGGTTTCTT
>JAXIVD010004212.1:0-15000 GCA_036785275.1 Cancer borealis | reverse complement strand
GTTTGGTGTAGTGTGTTTTTTTTATTGTTTTTGATTGTTTTGTGTGTTGTGTATGTTTGTTGTTTGTTTGTGTGTATGTGTTTGGCTGTGTGTTGTTGGTTGTTTTTGGGTGGTGTGTGTGTTCGTCTCCTTCCCTCTCCCCCTATGTGGGTGCCTCCCCCCTCTCCCCCTTCACCGTCCTCCCCTCCTCGTGCTCGTCTCGTGCTCCCTCACTCCTCACTCCATCTCTCTCTCTCTCTCTCTCTTCCGTCTCGCTCTCTCCTCTCTCTCTCCTCTCTCCTCTCTCTCTCTCCCTGGCGCCGTCCTCTCGTCCCCCTCCTCTCTCTCCTCCTCCCCCTGCCATCCCATCCCTCATCTGTCTGCCAGTCTCCTCTTTTTCTCTCCCTATCGATATTATATATTCATATTATAGTATATATTTATATATCTTATATAGATATATATATATATGTATGTATATGAATATCTTTCTACTTTTCCCAGTGTTTCCCTCTGAAAGTATTGCACTACCATATCACGGGATTTTGTTCATTTACAACAAAAGGAGGATAAAGTTAGGAAAACTTGATAAACAAACTTGATATTCTCTTGTGCTGTCTTCATCTCAGTGTAATTTTTGAATTCGAGCTATTGGATTCAATTTAGTTGGGAAAGTTCTTTTTAGTTGTGGATTGTGTTTTTGGGGATATATAATCCTATCTTTCTCTTCTTTCGTTCTTTCTCTCTCCTCTCTCTCTCTCTCTCTCTCTCTCTCTCCTCTCTCTCGCTCTTCTCTCTCTCTCTCTTCTCTCTCTCTCTCTTCCCTCTTCTTCTCTCTTATCTCTTCTCTTTCTTCTTCTCTCTCTTTTCTTTCCTACTCTTCATACTCACTCACCCTCTCCGTCAACTCTGTCCTATGCAGGAAGTAGCGATCAAGGTCACCATCGTCGTCACTAGGCCTTCACGGTGCCGCACGTAGCTGCCTGTAAGTGGAGAAATTACCCAAAACACCTATAATCAATGATGGCTTTTTAACCTTCTGGCAAAGTTGTAGGGAAAGGAGATGAAAAAAATGTATATGTGTTATTTAGAAAGAAAGGCATTACTTCTAGAAAATAGCAAAATACTACGATTGACAAAACATTAAGCGGAACAGTGATTTTTTTACTTCTGCCTCTATGGGGGAAGATATTGTCAGGACTACACACACACACACACACACACACAACACACACACACACACACTCGCGTGCACGTCGCACGCAAGCACGCCCTCGCACGGCGACAGACGCGTGCACACAGCACACACACACACACACACACACACACACTCACACACACACACACACACACACACACACACACACAGATATAGTGCTTTGCTGGGTGTGCAATCAATAGTCTTCTTTATCCCGCCACACACTTGCTACACAATTTACACACTTCAGTCCTGTGTTTGTAGTTTCTCGCTTTGTGATCAAAGATATATTGACACCTTTTTTTTTACTTTGCTTTGCTGTGTATAATATTTATAGTTCTTTGTCACTCAAGACTATTGTCGAGTATAATACATGTATAAGTGGCGTTTGTGTTCACCAACAGAACACGACTCTAAATGGCGACGTTGATCTATTCTTCCTTTCTTTCTGACCCGTATTACATACTTTTAATACACATATCATAGAACTGAATTTTGCATAAAAATTATGCTTAAGAGATGCATAATTTATGATTGAATAACTGTTTATTATATGGATTTTCGATTCATAAGTCTATTTTGCATTGCTCGATACTTACAGTTTCGTCGCACATCTTATTTTTTCGGTTGTATTTCGTCATGATTGCCACAGCTGGATTACCCGTCTCCATCTCATCCTGTCTTTTGTTATCATTCATTTGCCACACCTACCACTTACATGTTCCTCCTTCACTTCCATAAACATCCTCGTTCGACCTTTCTCTTCTCAGGCTGGCATCTCCATTCACAGCACCCTCTCACGACATATCCTGCATCTCTCCTCTATACATGTCCAAACCATCTCGATCTTGTCTCTCTCACAATTAAATGTCTTCAGTCGTTCTACCTGTGCCGTCCTTCTGATATACTCATTCCTAGTCCTGCCCATCCTCGTAACTCCCAATGAACAATTGCAGCATCTTTAACCGCTTTCAGCTACTGCTTCGTTTTCAGTCATTGTAAGGCGTCTCCAGGCCATACAGTACAACTCTGCCTTCACTACCGTCTTGTAGATTTTCCATTTCGTTTTTGCATATACCCTTCTATTACACATCAAGTCCTGTCACCCTTCTCCATCCACTTCACACCTTGTTCTGCACTCTCTTCACCTCTATACTACACCTTACAATATTTTGAACAGTTGATCTAGATTATTTCACATCCACCTTCACCCACCTCTACACCTTGCAGCTGCAAAGTTTCCGCCACCCTCTTAAGAGGGACTTCACACCCCTACCACAAATCCTCTCTCGGATCACCTGGTCATAAGCTCTTCCTAATTCTCCGCAAAACACATAATTCAACTGCTTTGGCCTTCGCTATACATCTCTGTTAATAACTTAAACAAATAATCGCATATATATATAAATAATATATATATATATATATATAGATAAAATATATATATATACTAATATAAATACATATATATCTATATAAAATATAATATACTATAATAATATAGAAAAATATATATATAATATATATAAATATATTATACATATAACATTTCCAATCCTGGTATATAAACCCATATCTTCCACGGCACGTTCCTCACCTCTTGCACTTCGCCAAGTCCTACACCACTCTTTCCAGAAACTTACACACGCAGTGGTTGATCAAAATTAAGCCTCTGTAGTTACTACAGCTCTGCACATCACTTATAGTGTCATCCTTAATATTGCTACCTTATTAGAGTTAAATGTTACTGCCTTCATCTTTTCTCTATCCCAACCCTTTCCAACAAATATCAGCTTAGAGCAAGTGGCTGGGTTGATGGGCTGTAGTGGGGAATTGCACCCTAGTAGTTGACAGTGTTGGGTAGAAGGGGGCACGGCCTGCCCGATACACTAAAACAAGGTTCTTAACCTTATGGTACACTTGACCTTAAGATGAAGGGTACGCTTGTTTCCAGTGAGTGTTACCACAGAATTACCTGGAAAAATTGTCTTCTTTGCAGTTGCGGTGGTAAAGATTCGTTTCATGGACTCACGTCGATATCTCCTTATCTTGTAGAATGCATTGCAAATTCAACCTCAGCGAAACTTGTTCAGTGTCACCTCAAACAATATGCCGCAAGAAAAATACGATTATTTAATATTTTCGTATAATAATATTGATAATATTAAATCTTCCTTTGCGACTGATAGGCATCCAATGCTAGGCTATGGTCTATGGCAGTAGTGACATCTTGCGTGGACACATCGGAGTTACGTCTCATGAGAGTCAATGAAATCCATTGCTTTAAGTCACATGACTTCTTAATCCAAACACATCTCATTATTTCATATCGCCCATCGGCGGTACTGAGGCCGTGGCGCTTCAATTTATGGGATCATAGGAAAGTTTGAACTCTATTTTTGAATCTCTAAATCGGCTTGCATTGTACAGCTTGGTTTGGTTAGGTAGCTTAGCTTAGATGTACGGGTTAGTTTACTTTAGTTTGGTTTATTTAGGTTTGGTTAGATTGAGGTTACGGTCAGAAAAAAATATGTTTGTCGCATACAAAATATAGGAGTAGGTACATTGATACGTATCTTTACCCAGATTTTCGTAATATAATGAGAACTATAAGAAACCAAATATAAGGTTGCAAATTTGATTACGTGGTCCTTCATTTATTCCATAAATGTTTAGCTTGTCGGCTATCTGTAATAAAGTCTGTGTTTGTATACTAAACTCAATATATAATATATATATATAGTATTAGTATATATATTGATATAGTATATATATAGATCTTATATATAGATATTTATATATATATAGTATTATTGGTGTAATAAGTTAGACAAAGTCTAGATCTACATGGTCCATTCCACTATGTCAATCATGCAAAGAAAACTCTGAACTGTGGATTAGCAAAAATAATTTAAAGAACTACTGGACTAAAGTAACATATTTTATCATGCCTGATAGCGCCGGACTGATGATGTGTCTAGATGCCTCGCCTTTGCCCACCAAAATGCTGCCATCACGTTCACTGCATTAAAGGGAAATTGAAATGATATGTTATGGAACCTCTTGAAAATATAATCATATACACAAGATTATTTAAGAAGAGAAAAAGAAGATAAGAATATATATAAACTTTCGCCAATCTAATGAAAAGATATAGAAAGGCACCACGGGGAAAGTAGGGCTCCTACCCTTCCACTAATTTCTCTCGTCACAAAGCCACCCATCCTTTTTTGTTTTAACTCTCAGCAACGCCATAATCCACCATAACGTTCCCCTTCCACCCAGATCTCTGCCAAAGACCCCCCTTAATAGAGAAGTGTCGACCGACTGGCATCACATACTAGAAAACAATTGCTCAGGTTGACTCAATATACTATTGGCCACAGCGGAGTTAGAACTAGATTACGTTATTCTACAGATTTTTCTAAATTATTAACATACATAAAGGGACAATAGGTTTACTCTATCACAAAAATTCCTGCAAAATTTTACCGCAACAAGGAATTGGAGGAGAATACTCAATACCCACTAAGACAAGCTTTGGCATCCCTCTTTTTGAATCGAGGAATTTCCCTTTTTTGTTATTCACGACTCCTATACCTTACCTTCCCGCGCGAACACCGAGACGGTGCAATTGTAGTGCTCGTAATCGAATGTGGCAGCTCAGGAGCACCCACCCTCCTGGTTCACCTTTGCCGTTTGTTTCGTGCCCACCGCCAACCACCACCCGACCAACACAAGCCATCTCACCCATCACCTGTAAGGGATTATCTAAACAGACAGTATAGTATCAACGAGTGGCTTGACAAGTTTGAGTAACAGTGGGTGTATGAGGAGAGAGAGAGAGAAAAGAGTGAGAGAGAGTGTAGAGAGAGAGAGAGAGGAGAGAGTGAGAGAGAGAGTGAGAGTGGAGAGAGATAGCAGCGTAGAGAGAGGAGAGGTAGAGAGAGAGTACAGAGACAGATACGAAGTTAGAAACTTTTTTTTAGTATAAGACATGTTTAGAGGTGTGTACAAAATTGAGTAATTAGTATTTGGGTATGCAGTTTTGGTCACAAAGACAAATTAATATTAATTTGCCTCCAATGCATTTGATTTATTTTTATTACAATTACAAGAACAAATAAAAGACTCATAGCAGTAACATAACTGTGTGTTGACAAGGAAATAGATCAACATGTGGCAGTTTCATTTTTCATTGACAACATTTTACGCACTAACCATCTCCTATGTATGCAGATTGTTGAAATGTACAAAATTCAGTCTAATACTAGTCACGGGTACAAAACATAGCCAGGGTACACTTAGACACAGTACCTACCAATCACGAGTGTAATCTTGAGGGAGGATATTACTTTCAACTCTAATGTCTAATGTGTCTACAAGCATAATTCTTTCTTGGCAGCCAACGCCCTCCCGCCACGAGGCACCTTCGATGCTTATTACTTGCTATGTGACATATAGAGCATTCTTTGAGACATACAATACTGGAATAGGTACATTCAACAAATATCGTCATCTAACAGATTTATACCCTCAATATCTACTCGATTTTTAAACTTCATTTGGATTTGTATGATTTGCAGTACGGAAAAAGCGTTTTGGTGGGATAACACCCAGACGTGCTGCATCCGCCTAAGGCTTCTGGCATCCTTATTTGAAAACATGTCTGTGCGACCTCAAGGCTCTTTGGCTATGAGAAAAATGATAAGTTTTTACAACTTAACCTCTCGATAGCAAGCTTGTGGCTTAAGAATATGATTTATTGAACCCGTGCCGTCGAAAAACTAATTGCATAGATTAAAGCAGTGGTGGTTTCAGTCAATATTAGCCCTCCACCCATCAAGCCCGTCCTCCTTACTGCTTAACATTATTATCTTTAACTTATCATTTGTAATTGTGATCCAAGAATTATGTTTATGGCCCAATTAAATGAAACCTAGTATAGGAAAACAAATACCATATTGAAAGTACAGTGGATAAATCTAAACCAAATATATTTTGAAACTTTATTGATAACTTATGAGAAATAATGCTCCCCAATGTTTTCTTTATATATTCCAACTATAATTCTTGACACACCTACTGGTCGTTTGCCTTAAAACCCCCTTTCAATAAAGGTAAGCTAGGCTGTGCAAGTAAAGGTTGTTATTCTTGTGTGTGAGGGGACTGATTGATTAATGAGGTTAGGTTAGTGCTGGTAAGCTATTCGTTTCCTTAACCACGGTCGAATATATCCTTACCTTTATACAATGCACTTGATAATCTCAACTCCAAAAACTTGTGTCTGGAACACCTTCAAAGCATAGTTACTACCCGCAGAGATTACAGAATTATATACGCAATATAATTTTTAAGGTTACCTAATTAAGTTTATAGTTTAGGGGTTTGTTAGGTTGAGGTGGCTTTTGTTTAGTGAGGTTAGGTTAGTAATTTGTGTTGGGTTAGTTTTGGTTAGGTTTATTTAGACAGCAGCCTGGACTAGAGGTATGCTAACAAAAGCAATTTTTTTCGGTAAATGTTTACATCTTCACCTGAAAGTGGCGGTTGGGGGATGATGAGGATATCTTATTATATATGCATTTGTGACGTAAATGAATGTCACATCCTTCCCGACCCCGGTGACCAAAATCTTACTATACGAAAAGTGTTATTTATATCCAGGTTGCATCAGTCAATTGAAGAACTAAAATTTTCCAGGGACAGACTATCACCTACACTTAATTATTTTCACGATCACCAGGAGTTGTATGAACTTCTTTTATTACCTCACATCTTCTTGCCATCGTAGAAAACTGCATTTTATTCATGCGGCTCTCTATAATTGCTCCAGACTTTATTATATATTAGTCAATAAGGTTTTTTCTACGGCGAATAAGTCCTCACAAAAATAGGAGCGTCGCCATGTTGGTAGGCAGTCAGCTGATTATACCAAAACAAACAAAAAAAAACCTTATTATAGCTGTAGTTAGCAGCGTTCAATTAACGCGTCCAGTAGCCCTCGGATGTCCCCTTCATTCCACATCTTACCTGCTTCCTGAACGCTTCTGACAGTCTCCTTAACTGGGTTTCTCCTCGCCTAAGCATGCATAATAACGCAACCACACACTCACGTAGAAAAAGGATGAAGTAAGGTGGTGCATGTGAATTTCAGTTCCGGTAGTCCATCAATGAAGATGCTCTCCAGAACGTTTAGCTATGGCAAGCCCAAACCCCCCATGTGTGGTGCCCGACCACAGCAGTTCCTCCCCAGTAACAGCTTAACCATCACAACTGCTCGGGCGGGGACCTCCGATCTGCCGACCAAGCGAATGCAAGGCCAAGGCCACTACCACCGTACTAGCCAGAAAGCTAGTAAATGTGCCTGTTGGTAGCTCCTGCCTCCGACTGAGTCGAGCCATCAGGTTGAACAAATTGGCCATTCTTGAAAACCATATCCAGCGTCGTATACTCGAGGACCGGGCAGCACCGCGCCACCCGATCGTATACACCGATGGGTGAAATGTATGTGTTCTTGAAACTGGCCCCTACCTGTCTTGCGGAAGCTTCTCACGGCTCTAAGTAGTTAACACAGAATTACCTCATGCTGCTACACCCGCAAACAGCCAACTAGCTGGTTGAGGATGCCGCCAAAACTATAAAATCCCCTGTTCTCTTTTAATAGAGAAAAAAGCCCAGCACAACCCTAACAAGGATACACTACCAGACAGACAATCAAACAACAACAAACCAGACCGACAATCCAGCATCAGTATCAGACAGGTCAAACCCCAACGACGCAGAAAACAAGGTGCAGCTGTCACGGCAACACCACCCAAGCAACCAGGTGATTACTGTTGTCACAACTAAGACCTGTAGTAAAAGGCTCTGCCTGCATAGCAACCAGGTCATCTGCATACAGCCAAAAATAGGGCGTGCTGTGTGCCAAGACGAGCACCTCAATTTGAAAAGCAGTTGGTGTTACTTGTTAGTGGTAGCTGGGAGCGGAGCCGGAGGTATTACTGCTATGGCTCTGCCAGCTCCAGACTGCGGGTAAGAGAGAGTTGCAGAGGACACCTTGTCCGAATCACGCTGTAGGGTAGCCCAGCGCGTTACCTCCGTAAGCGACACTCCTGACGTGACAACATATACAGTATATACATCAAGTATAATATATTATATATATATTATATATCTATATATATATTTATCTAGACTTATATATATTAGATAGTATATTATAGATATTGTTGCGGGCCCCCCTCCCCTCAACGCGGAAAGTGTTTGGAAACGACGTGGTGGCCTATCCGTGAGGACATACTCGTCTCCGGTGCTTCGGTTCTACGGGCGTCGCCGCTTCTGTCCCCTTACTCCTCTTGGACTTCTCCCTCCTCCCCCCCATCCATACCTGCTGAAGCACCACTGGTGTGCCCACGTGTTATCCAGCCAGGAGCTGGCGTTGTTCCGTTGATAGAATGTGATTATTCAAAGGAGTCACGTATCAGGCAGTTATGGCGGGATGATTGGTTTGGAGAGCAGTGAGTTGGCGCCCCTTTACACGTGCAGCGAAGTACTTAAACAAACAAGGCAGGCTTGTTAATGTTTTGAAGTCTTTAATGTTCCCCCCCACCTTCGTTTCTCCTAATTTTCCCCTAATGTTACCTCTTGTTCCTTGGGTTGAGCGTCAAGTGGTCTTATCCATTGGTGCGCGGTAGCAGCGAATTCTTTTCTGGCCCACCGTGTCCACCTCAGGGGTGGACTATCACGATTGGTCTCCAGGGTTTGCTTGAGGGCGCGGGAGGCCAATGATTCTGACTACGTCGAAGGCTCGATCAAGAGTTCTTTTGACTATGCCCTAAAATCACTTGAGTCAATCAACGAGGAGGATGGAAGGGCGTGGGGCGGCCCATTACACCGAGCACTTTATGTCTATCATACCCACCCTAGAGAGTTGCACGCAAATAGTACTGGAGCTTTTTATCTGGGGCAATATCCCGAGTTAATATTTATACTCAGATACTTAGTCTCACTCAAGTATCCACAGGCAATGTTACCTAGTCTCTGTCGATCCTTAGCGCTTCCCCCCCGACTCACCAAGCTACCGACACACTCTCACCTTCAGTACGACCACGTCACACGAATACTACACAGCTAGACGTGCCATCAGAGTCCCGTTCGTTATGCGCCGCCTGAGTGACTTGCTTCTGAAACATCGTGACACCTCTCACTCTCTATTCGCCTCCCACACATCACATCTATCATCATCACAGATAGCCGTCAACCAAGAACCACAGCACCACGGAAACGGCTATACCCTAAGCCAGCCTCACCCACTCCCCATTGAGGGCTCCGCCACATATCAAATACACCGGCATTTGTTTTGTCGTGTAATGCCTCCTCCTAATTCTAAGTGCAAGTGAGTTATCTGAATAGGCCTATTCTCACGAGCATAAGGCTTAGAGTTCAGTGCATACAGCACGCTAGAACAGCATCCATTCACGCAAGCTCCGCACACGTCCACTGATCTACTGTGCTCTCTCTCATCGAAAGAACGAACCTTCACAAGACTGCCTGAGCATGCAAACCACACGTGGTAGGTGACCAGTCTAAGTCATTAGCAACCACCGAGTCTTAGCTGTGACATTACGGCTTCGCGCCGCTAGACCTCCTTAATTTTTATCAGACCGTTCCAGCACCTCTTTTCCACGGCTTAGCCACCGGTCGTCGTCCATGCCACACTTCAGACACCAGCGGATCTCTTGTGGATTTCCTCGGGGGATAGATAGCTTCTTATCCCGGCGGATTTGTCAGCCTTGCGTTCTGTTCTGCGACTGTTGTCGGGGGTGGCCGCCCACGGACGCACGTTGTTTAGTGTTTTGTACACTCTCCTCTCTCTACTTCCGAGCGGTTGACACTACCCCGACCACTTCGTCTGTTGCCTCATCTGATGCCACTGAAACAACCAGCACACACCGACTCCTCTACCAACGGGCGCCAACAGCCTAACTTCTCGCGCGTGACACCAGTCCCGCGATCACCGTGGAGAAAGAGTCAATCGCACTGGGGCCCTCAGGCTTCCCCTGCGTTGAGTCTCGTAACAACAGGGGACTCATTATCCGGAGGCTACACCGCTAAACCCAAACCAAGGCACTCGATAACGCACCCCCTACACTTGGAGCTAATCCGCTGCATGGACCTCTTTTAGTGTTTAAACAATTTACTTGACGACGCCTAATAGGCTTAACGCACACCTTGTAAGACACTTTCTGTCTAGTATCATTACACCTTCCATTCTAACACAGAACTCGGGAAGTCCCCAATTCCAACGCTCCCCCAAGCTTGAGGTCCCTACCTTTGTCAGGGTGTTCCAATTAACATGATGCTCTCAGCATGCACCGCTATCCGCCGACGTTAGGCTGTTATTAATCCCTCAAATGAACGACAATTAGAAGTGGTGTGGTAAGACTCCCTTTGGGCGTTATCTCGGTTGTAGCGATAGCTCCTATGTCGACAACAATCAGAGAGGTATCATGGGTGACATTTGTTCTGGAGAGGGTTTGGTTATGGGTCAGGTTTGCGGTGGTTTATTAGTCGGGTTTGTTCACAGGGTATGTTGGCGGTGTATCTTTGATAGGGAGAAATAGTAAGGTGTTAGGGGTGGGACTGGTGGGAGTGTGGTTGTGGGGGGGAGTATGTAGATGTGGTGAAATATTAATGGATAGGATTGGTGTTTTGAACACTGATTGGCATAAACAGGACTGGGAAAGAGTGTGTGTAGTGTAATTAGGGTGTTGGAGAATCGGAAGGTAAGGGGGTGGGGTTATGGTAGGTGTTTTATGATCTAGTAAGGGAGCGGTATAGAAATGTTAGGGTGGGGTCAGGGGGGGGGTGTATCGATGGTGGGGATATAAGATATTGGATGTTGTTCAGGGGGGTAAGGGTAAGTTGAAGATATAAAAATGTGGAGACACAACCTCCTCCTAGAAGCTATTACATTTGTTCAATTCGTGAGTTGTTAGAATGGTTGGGGGGGTGTTATTGTGGTGAAATATATATAGGTTTAGGGGTGCTAGTAATGAGGTATTGTTGTGGTAGGAATGGATGTCGGGATAGCAAAGTGAATAAAGGTTATGGAGGTGTGTGTTATGAAGTGAAGTGTGTTGTGAGGATGTGAGGAAGGCTTTGTATGTGGTAGAATGGTAAAAGGGATGGTTGGAGAAGTTTTGAATTTATGAAAAATGATGATGTGTTAGGGGGAAGTGGGGCGGAGGGGGTGTTAGTGTGGGGGGAATGGTGTGCGTAAGAGGAATGGTTGTATGAATTAATTAAGAAAGGACAGGACGGTCTTTTCGGAGGTGGTTTGTGGTGGGTGGATTAGATTGGTGGTTGTGGGTGGAGTTTGTGGTGGAGTTAGTAGAGGTTTCGGTGGTGTGTGATGAGTGTTTTTGGTGTTGGGTTGTGTTTGGATTTCTTGTTGGGTTTGTGAGATTGTATTTGTGTGGTGGTGTGTTGATGTGGTGTGAGGGTCTGTGGGTTTGTACGTGTAAGGGGGCATGCATATTGTATGTTGGTGCGTGTGGTTGGTGTAGATGGGGTGTAGAATGTGGTGTTGTAGTGATGAGATATGGCAAGTAGGTGTAGTGATTTGGGTGGATGTTGGGGGTTTGGTGTGTTGTGGGGAGTATGTGGGGGGGGGTGGGGAATTTGTGTGGGGGGGTGGAGGGGGAATTGTTTAGGGTTTGGGATGGGATGGGGTGATGTTAGTATTTTGGGAGGGGTTTAAGTTTTGAGTGGTGTAGGATTGAGTGTTGTGTGTGGTGGGCGATGTAGTGAGGAGTGAAATTAAGTTAGTGGTTGGGAAGTGGGGGTTGTTTTAAAGGGTTGTACAGGTTACTAGTGGTGAAAGCAATGGGCTGTGATGATGGGTTCGTTGTGATGGGTGGCGTTTGGGGTGTAGATGAAGGAGTAAAGGGTGGTGGTGGGTTGGGGTTGGTGAATCGGGGTTATATATGAAGGATGACTGATGTAGATGGAATAGATGAAGAGGGTGTATGAGTGGGTGTTTGTAAGTTGGGTGGGAGGAATAAGGGGAGTAGTATATGGGGTGGTGAAATGATTAGATAGTGAAAGTAAGGGGGGGGGTAGGGGGTGGAATGTGGGTGAGAAACTAGAGGGAATGGGGGAGGGGGGTAGTGAGGGGGAGTTGAGGGGCGAATCAATCAGGTGAAAAGATAAATTGGATAGGGGAGGGTGCGATTGTTGTGAGGTTAGTTTTGTAGATTTAAAAAAAGAAAAGGATTGGGAAATTTTGGTGGGGATGTGGTTTGTGTAAGGTGTGTGTTAGTACATTTGGACTGTGTTAATTAATAATGAGTTGTTTAGGAAACATGGAATGGGGATGGGGAGGTTAGATTGGAAAAATTTAGGGGGATGAGGTAAAAGAACTTTATAAAATGTTTAATGTAATGGAGGGGGGGGAAGGAAATGGGGGAGGTTGGTGGGAGGAGACACAAATTTGTGGACAGGTTTTCTGTTTAGGGGGTTGGAAGGGGGGGGGTGTGTGTGTGTGGGGGTTATGAGGTCGTGGATAAGGGGAAAGAAAATGTGGGGGGGGGTGGGGGTAGAATGAGGTAGAGTAAGTAGGGGGAGGAAAAGGGATGGGGGGGATATGGAAGTTATGGGGTAGGGTGAGTGTTGAATGGGTCTAGGGATGGAGTGTATAGGGGGGGGAATATTATGAAGGGGGGAAGTTTGGGGATAAGGGGTAGTTGGGGTAGGAGGTAGTTGATGGGGGAGGGGTGGGGGGACAGATTACGAGATGGAGTGTTGGGGGGTGTAGGTGTGGGGGTTGAGGGAGTGGAATAGGTGTATAATAGGAGGAGATATGGGGATTGAGGGGCGAGCGTTATTAGGGAAGGGGATGGGGGCGGTGGGGAAGGAGTGGTTTGGTAATTGATGGTGGGTGTGGGAGCGGGAAATAAAAGTAGGGGTGGGTATTCTGGGTTTAGGGTGAAAGGGTGGAACAGACACACTAGGTGATGTCTGTCACCTCGGGTCGCAGACCGATGAGGTGTGATGGCACAGGGCTGTCTGCATCCTGGCCAGACTTGCGAACAGAGCAGGGCAACCATAAGAGGAAGAACAATTGGTGAGAAAAGCTTGCCCGCTCCTGTGGCCGTGACCTGCAAGGATGCATGGGTCATCCGTGGTTGGTTGGAGGGCATTGAGGATGAGAGTTCGTGGGGAGTGTTAGTCACCCGTCTCTCCAGCTAGACGAGGTGCAAACCGGCTGCTACTACTAGAGGGCTGTACTGCGACATAGATCAAGGTGTCATCCCGTCAAACGACGAGACACGTGTTATTCAACTGTTGATGACCCAAGAAGACCGCCTCCTCCAGTGAGTGCAACTGATGTGGGGCCTGACCATAGCCCAGCGGGTGCAGAGCCCTCCCAATAGCGAAGCAATCTCGACTCGTAGAGGTGCTCGGCGCTGCCGTGGAGGTGAGGACAGGCGAGTGTGTCTGGGAGGTAGAGGAGTGCGGTGTTGCTGGGAATTTCCCTCGGAGTTCTGGCGGGGCACTCCGAGGAAGCACGCCAAGCTGGTGGTGTTCCTGTTGTGGCCCTAGTGCGGTCCTGGTTCTCGTGCCGGGCCCCAATCCCTGTAGTCAGACAGTATATGTTGGAGGTCCAACCTCGCTCCGAGGGGAGGGGCAGACTTACCATCTCCTGAGGGGCGGGGAGTTTGAGAACCTTCCCCCTTCCGTCGGAGCTGTACCGGAGACAGGGAACACTGGCCTGTTTTCCCTTGGTGTCTGGTGTCACTGTTTGACGGGTGAGGCCCCAATCTCTGGAGGGGTCCCACAACATTTTGGCCGATGAGGAACTGGTGCGGGAATGTCGTAGAACCAACCATCACACGAACCCCACTTCAACGTGCCCCACGCTGGGACAGCAAGTACAGGAAGTTCCCGGGTACCGCCGGGCCCACCCTGTCACAAGAAAGCATCACACGGTCTATGCGTCCCCGTATACAACAAGGTAGTGTAGTGTCGAAAGGCCGGTTCTGATATGTATTGGCGTATTGTGTGGGGGTACATACTTAGGTGAAGAGGGTTGGAGTTGGGGGTTTGGGGTGGGTTGGTTTCTGCGGTGCGTGTCCTCTAAGGAGGATGGGCTTTTGGAGCTTCGGCGTGTAATGACTAGTAATTCACAAGATGTGGTGACGTTGGCTATGTGGTGTGGGGTGGGTGGGGGAGTGCAAGTTCTTGGGGCGGTGGTGAACCAATGGTGGCGGGCATGGGGAGGAAAGGGCTGACGGTTTGTCCTACTACGAGGGATAATTTGGACCGGATAATAAAGAGGGGTCGACCATACATTTCATCATATAGCGCGAGCCTAGTATGAGGGGCATCCTTGGGGGCGTGAAAGGGGTAGGGAAGGGTTTGGGCATGCTCTGTTGATCTAATGTGAGTCTGGGAGTTGGGGTTCGGGGTATTTAACTCAAGCTCCGTCGGACATGATATGTGGGAGTTGGGGACATACTGTACTCATCTTTCAATCATTGTTATAAATTCCCCACAATCCCAGCCGTGTGGAATTCAATTTAAACAAATAATCTGGTCAAAAAACCCCCATCGAGTCGGCGGTCGAAGAATCGGTCATTGCGTAATCTTTCATAAGGTGAACGGTGCTTGTGTCTATCCGGCTGGGGGCGCCCCGCACACCAGAAATACAAGTAGCGGTCAATATTGGGGGAAGCGGAATGTGTTCTGTTCACGGGGAGGGGCTAATGAGCGTGGGTAGGGTAACGTTAAAAGGGTAATCTCACTACTTATGAGTGTTC
>JAXIVD010004211.1:2500-37963 GCA_036785275.1 Cancer borealis | reverse complement strand
ATGATGGGATAGGAAGGAGCAGGGAGGGGGAGAGGGAAGGAAGAGAGGTGGCTGCCATTCCCTTAAGTCTTATTCTTAATAGAACACTATTCACCTGCTCTTGTTTTTAATGGCAGTTGGATAACTGAGTGACGGCATAAATCTGCGTTTAGCTTTTTGTTCTAGAGGATGAAAGTAATCATACTGTTTATTATAACACGTGACTGTGTATATATATATATATATATATATATATTATATATATATATATTATATATATATATATATTATTTGTGTGTGTGTGTGTGTGTGTGTATGTGTGTGTGTGTGTGTGTGTGTGTGTGTGTGTGTGTGTGTGTGTGTGTGTGTGTGTGTGTGTCTGTGTTTATAGTTCCATAGTTTTAATTGACAGTCGTGAAGTATTTAGGTGGTCTCGGTGAAGGAATGTGGTAAGCAGCGTGCAGTGTGTGTGTAGAGGTGCCGTCACCGCCGCCACTCTGGAGGCACTGTTCACTGCTCACTGCTCACTGCTCACCTGCTCCGCCGTCTGATGGAGGGTCGTGTTAGCACTTGGCGGGTGTGTTCACGTTGTTGACGCCAGTTTGTCACGAAGAGACCCTGTGGCCCTCTACCCCGCCTTGGCTGTGCCTCCCAGTTCATTGTTACGATGATAAAAACTCAGCCCCCCTGCCCCCCCCTCCCCCCCCACCTTTCCAACACTCTCCTTACCACTTTCCCCTCCGGCTTTCTCCACTTCCTCTCTTCCTTAGTTTCCCCTCACCTTCTCATATTAGTTTTTCTAACCATTTCATTTTTTGTTTTTGTTTTCTTAACGCACTATTTTCATTTCCTTCAAATATCCGTTTTATAATTTTCACACTTAATTTCTATTTACATTACGTCATCGTTTTTTATATGAGCAACAGTGACCTGCTGAAGCACCTGTGTTAATGCTGAATAATTTATAGGTAACAACGTATTCAAAGTTTGGAATGTTTATTTTTCTACTACTACTATATTAAACACACTTTCCTGTGTTACTTACCTTTTATCTTATCTGTGTTGGTCGATTTTTAACTTTAATTTCCTCCTCTCATAAGTATCATCTAGGAACACTGTTACTTTTTTTCTTTCATTACTGCATCAAATTGTGACTCCATGCTCGTGGCCTTTTTTTAACAACGGGAAGAAGACGGGGGTGGGCGGGGTCGGCGGGACATGTGGTGGGATGGCGGAGGCGGGGGCGGGGCGGGGCGGGTGTGGGGCGGCTGTTGGTGAAACAAGAGGCAGGGCATGGCAGGCTGTCTGATGGCCCTCACCCTTCCTTCGCCTTGCCGCCTTGCCGCCCCTGCCGCATCACGTGGGGGACACAAGAGTAATTTAAACCGTCCTGCAAAATCAATTGGAAGAGTAACGCCAAAGGCCAAATATCCTAAGCCATCATCATGGTCTCGTTTTTTCCTACTTGATACTTTTTTCTTTCTCTTTTTATTGTTGAATCACTTAAAGGCCAGTGTAGCTAAAGGGTGTTGTTGTGTATGTACTTTAGTGTTGATGTAATTTTAATGTCTTCTTTAATGCCATTCAGCGGGGAGTGGCGGAAGGGAAAGCGACATCAATCATTCAAGAAGAAAAAAAACGAATGAGGTGACACGTACCGAAGTTCTGCCTGAGCTCAAGATCAAGTAGCGGGTATAACGAGCGCGCTGAGTGTATGCTGATGGCCACAAAAACTCAACATATGGCAAACGCTTGCATGACGCGTCGCTAACCACTGCTCCTCCTTGCTCACCCCTCTCTTCCCCTTCCTCCCCTTGCGTCTAAACCGTTAGTTTTTTGTTTCCATCATTAATAAAAACGCCATCGGTGGAAGACTATAATTACCACGAACTTCACGAACTGGACACATTGCTCACGGGTAACTGAAGGTGTAGTCCCTCGCCTCGTCCTGGATGTATTAGACCAGTAATATACACGTTTGTCGATAACACACGAGTTTTTAACCACCGCTGTCCCATTAAGGTTTGTCACCGCCCAGCACGCAACACCTAATATTTGGTTGTTATCTTGACGAGGTAAAAAATTAAAATAGTGCTTGCCTTACCATTCCTCTTTACGTCTCTTTTTTTTCTAACCATCTAGACAGAAGTGTTAAGTGTTGTTACTATACCTCTATGATGTATGAGCTAATACACTTACTGGGCAGGTGTGTGTGTGTGTGTGTGTGTGTGTGTGTGTGTGTGTGTGTGTGTGTTGTGTGTGTGTGTGTGTGTGTGTGTGTGTGTGTGTGTGAACCATTACTTCGTTTCTCAGGTGATAGACAACAAGTTTATTGGTAGATGTATTACGGTACAGCATTTCATTGATATGTTATTGATGGGTGAGAAAGGACAAGTTGGCGTCATCCGTCATTCATTTCTCTGCAAGCAGGTTCGATGACAGACGGGGGGAAGGGGGAGCGATAGGTGGCAGGGAGGCAGTGCGGGGAGAGGGGGAGGGGGTTAATAGGGGGATGGGGACAGCTGTGAGCCATTAACCAGTGGAATGGACGGGTGATGTGAAAACATGACACCGCTCGTCTGCACTCATTCAATATCGGTCACTCGTCTCTTAGCACGCTATAATAACTGTACTTTAACGCGTAGCTGTTAGGTCCCTCACAGCTCTTTCTCAGGCACATGTAAGGCGGTTCAGTGGTTTAAGAAAATGACTAAAGGTGCTAGACACGCGGACAAAAAGTGTACTTACAGCCCGGTCATTTAAAAGGGTACCACGTGTAATGATTTCAGTGTGTTACCTTTGTTGTGATTTATTGACCAAACGAAAAAACGTCAGGAAGTCATCCTTTTAGTCACACGCGATAATTATAGTTTTTATTACGAAAGCGTGTATAAGGTGTATAACTGTAACTAATATTTCAATTTGGCAAAGTGAGAACGGTGGGGAGGACCGCAAGGGGGTTTGGGGGGGGAACGGTGTTGACGAAATGGAGGACGACCGGTACATTATGTTGAGAAGCAGTGATGGGTGAGTGAAATAAGTAAATCAATATTGTGGTGCAGTAAAATGAAGATAGAGGTCAAGCGGTCGTCGCGAGTGTAACTTGGTAGATTGAACAAGTGTGCTGCAAGACTGTATGCTGCCAATTTTCATGGTCATTTTTTTCTTTCTTCATAGTATTTAGTTTTTTATTTAAACATTCTGTATGGTTGAGTGTGTTTGCTGTTCTAAAATATTATTGGGATTTTCTGTGTGTGTTTGTTGTGTGTGTGTGTGTGTTGTGTGGTTGTGTTGTTTGTGTGTGTGTGTGTGTGTGTGTGTTGTGTGTGTGTGTGGTGTGTGTGTGTGTGTGTGTTTGTACTTGTGTTTGTCTGTGTGTGTAGTCTGCTATTGAATATTTTCTTATCTAAAGTGTGACTACTTATTTACCACCTCAGTTGTATCTTTTCTTCTCTGTATCCTTCCTCGGCCCTTTGCAAAGCGTCCTTCCTGATCACGTCCTTCCTCTGCCACGCTCTTAACCTTGCCACGCCCTCCTAAGTCACGGCCTCACACTTTTTTGTTCCCTTCCCGCCCTGGCGAGTAAAAGTTCCCTTCCCACGTCCTCCTCTAGCTAACCCTTCCTCTGCTTTGGCATGCAAGGCTGGTTGGTCTTCTAGCTGCCCACCCCCCGTGCCGCTGTCATCCTCTCCCACACCCATTCCTCTTTCCTCCTTCCCTAGCCTCTCATTCTCCTGTCACTCCCTCCCCTTGCCAGAGCCTTCCTCACCTGTCACCTTCCTCTCTCCTCTCTCTCTCTACTCTCTCTCTCTCACTCTCTCTCTCTCTCTCTCTCTCTCTCTCCTCTCTCTCTCTCTACTTCTCTCTCCTCTCTCCTCTCTCTCTCTCTCTCTCTTCTCCAGACTGTGCTTTCTTTTTGTTTATTTTATGTCTGTGTTTATATATGTATATGAATTTGTATATATATATATATATATATATATATATATTATATAAATATATATATATATATATATATATATATATATATATATATATATATAGGAGAGAGGAGAGAGAGAGAGAGAGAGAGAGAGGAGAGGGAAGAGAGAGATTAGTTTAAGAAAAAAAAGAGAATCTGTAAGGGACTTGGAAGGTCGTAGAGGAGACCAGGGGCAAGGATTAGGCACCCAAACAGCTGGTGAGATGAAAGATGATGCCCGGCTTCCCCGCCCCCCATCTCTCTCTCTCTTCTCTCTCTCTCTCTCACTCTCTCTCTCTCCTCTCTCTCTCTCTCTCTCTCTCTCTCTCTCTCGCTCTCTCTCTCTCTCTTTCTCTCTCTCTCTCTCTCTCTCTCTCTCTCTCTCTCTCTCTCTCTCTCTCTCTCTCTCTCTCTCTCTCTCTCTCTCTCTCTCTCTCTCCTCTGATTCTTTTTGTTTGTTAAATATACAAACTGAACATGAAGTTTTTGATTTCGCGCTTTGTAACTCTGATGATACTATTTGCCAAAGTTAATGTCTGCACTTAGCGTATAATATTTGATATCATATTGGAAGAGAGGAGAGCGTGGGATGAGAGAGAGAGCGAGAGAGAGATGAGAGAGAGAGAGTGAGAGAGAGAGAGAAGAGGAGAGAGAGAGAGAGAAGAGGAGAATGTTGTCATGGATTAGAGAGCAGAACAAAGTTGAACACACTAATAATAAGAAAGTGGTCGTGGGCAGGACACATCACACACTGAACAAGTTAGAGATTACAGCACCTTCCTCTCTCTCTCCTCTCTCTCTCTCTCTCTCTCTCTCTCTCTCTCTCTCTCTCTCTCTCTCTCTCTCTCTCTCTCTCACATCTCTCTTTACTTTTGTCTGTTTGTAATATGTAATATGTCCATTGACTTTCACTTCACCTTTACACGGATATATGAAAAGAAAGAAAAAAAAATCTTATGTAATACTTATTTTTATAATTCCTTTGCATCTTTCATTCTTACCCTCCTCCTCCTTCCTCCTCCTCCTCCTCCTCCTCCTCCTCCTCCTCCTCCTCCTCCTCCTCCTCCTCTCCTGAAAAACACATGGCAAGTGGCCTTTGTAGACGACCGCCGCTTAAATGCATATTGTTTTATTTTTACCCACATTGCTCGGGCGGCGGGACAGGGCGGGGCTGAAGGGGAGGGGCGGTGTTGGGGGGAGGCTGGGGCGCCCTTGGGGGAGAGACAGAAGGAGGAGTGTATAGAATGACGGGTTACTGACAGAGAGAGAGAGAGAGAGAGAGAGAGAGAAGGAGAGAGAGAGAGAGAGAGAGAGAGAGAGAGGAGAGAGAGAGGAGAGAGACACAATCTAGAGACTCGTCCTCGATCACTACATATGGCAATAGGAGAGTTCATCATCTTTTATGCAATGGTGTGTTTGCCGCCGTGTCCTCGTGATGTTTAGTGTCCTTTTACAACTTCACGCCCGCCGCCTCCAGATTTAGACAGGGGTTCGGGGAGGCAGGAGGGAACTTACGAAGGGGAGTTGACGGAAGGGTGTCGGGTGTAGCGTGACGAGACTTGTGGGAGTGTCGGGGATGTGGGAGGGTGACTGCAGCGGGGACATAGCATTAATCTCAACGCCTCCTCTTCCCTCATCCCTCATTTGGTCTCTCCCTCTTGCGTTGTACTTGAGTTTGAGTTCTGTATTCATCAACATAACCTGTAAGAGAGATGATTGTAATTACTCAGCTTCCTACTGCAGTTATTCATCGTCTGATATAATCTGGAGATCATTTAGTACTTGTCTCTTTGAATTGTTGGTGCTTTGAGGAAGGATCGCGAGCGTTGGTTGGAAGGGTAGATGGGATATATAGCGACGTTATGGGGAGGAGTAAGAAGAGGAAAAAGAGGGAACGGCAAAAACGTATTAAAATGATTGTTTGTTCTCGGTTATAAATCACCTTCCTTCTGCTCTTCAGACATCTTATTGACAGAATCATTGTCACTTCAATCCACCGTTGTCCTTATTGAAAACTTACTTGTTTCTGTGTCGCCAGAGCTAGTGTTAAGCTTGGGTACTCCAACGTCTTACAGCTGCCATTTGACCCTAATTAAGGATGCCTTTATGCTGGGTCAACACCGGTAAATACTGCAGTGGCGCGACCGTGCCAGAAACTACGTGTGCAAGCTATAACCTCCCGTACCAAACACATCCCGTGACCTTCCCACTGACCCTGTTTGGCCACGGTGACCCGCACCCTTCAGGTTCGCTGAACTCTGATGACGTCATGAAATACGCTGAACCTCTAGAAAAAAAACTGGCGTCAAACATAAAAAGTGAACACTGATCATAGGTGAGTAGTGTGCCCTTGTAGCTACTGAAGTACTTGGGTTACAGCATAAGTCTTATTGGACCAGTTTTGATTCGAGGGTCCTTGTTGTATTAAATCTTGTTTACGTAGGTCGGGTGTGCTGCAGCTCTCTGTAAACATCCCTAATGAAAAATCCTTGACACGTTGACGCAGCGCTAAGGTCAGTGAGTTGTTATCGGCCGGCGTGTTGTGTGTAGTGGTGCGGCCTGCTGACCTCACACATTCCCTGCCCTGCTTTGAGCTGAGTGGCGCTCCCTACGGCTCTACGGTTACTGTTGGTGCTGCTGAGGCTGCATGGGTACTGTGAGGCGCTGCTTAGGAGGCAAGGATGTTGTTGGTGTCGCACTGCAAGGGTGCACACTCACACATGCTGTACACAACGCAGAGAAACTCAAATTCATTGGACTTACCCTTGTGTTGGTTGAGTTGTATGATTTGTTAACAATTTCTTTTGAGGTGATCATGGACATTACAAGACCGAGAAATATTCTGAATACGTAGTCTCATCTTATCTTATGTAATGTATACAGTAATATATTAACAATTCTTTATCTTCGGAAGTAGTAGGTATCCAAAGATTACCTTAATTACTGTGAGGAAAGAAAGAAGGTAGTTTTGACCTGGTCTTCCGGACACCTTATCTAGTTTCATCTTAAGTCTGACACCTGTTCTCCACCCCGCCAGCCCCACGATGGAGAGGAGTGTGGCGTGCAATTACACAAGCAATACATCTTATTACAAATGGTACATGTGCGCGGTGTGATTACATCGTGACAGCAGGCGAAATACAGGTGCGGGAGAAATAATTACAGTGGTCGTTGCTAAATTATAGTTACCTGTTGACAGTTGTGTCTTAATGGTCATGAGGTATCAGTTCTCGGATATTCCATTTGTTTTCTCTCTTTAGTCTATCCTTTTTTATCACAACCTTTCTTATGGTCTATTTGTACCTCAGTTCCACCACTCCAGCCCAATACCCCGCCTCCTCCCACCCTCCCTGCTTCCTCTACGTACAACACCAACCTGCACTTCTAAAATTTACTTCCACTTATCAATAACTAATGAGAGACCAGTCATGTGGTGCTGTGCTTTGTATAATCTGCTTGCCTCTGCGTTGTCTCTCTCTGTTTATGTCTGTTTTTGTCTGTCTGTCTGTGTGTCTATTTCTCTGTCTGTCTGTCTGTCTCCTGTTTTTCTCTCTCATACATATACATATATATACATATATATATATATATATATATATATATATATATATATATATATATATATATATATATATATATACATATATATACATACATATATATATATATATATATATATATATATATATATATATATATATATATATATATATATATATATATATATATACATAGTTATTCTGAACCAAGCTTGACTATCATAGTTGAAAAGGCACGTTTTCATTTTCCTTGTTCAACATCGTGTGCTCAGTTCTCTCCTAACTATAAACATAAAACTTGTGTACACAAAAGACGGTAGACAAATTAGAAGATGTGAGAGTCTCTTTCGTCTAATTGGTTCAATTTTCGTAACTTTATGGTGCCATGACATACCTTAATTGGGCAGTCAGTGAAGGGTTTACGAGTGTGATTCATGCTAAAATCAGGTAGTACCTGCGCTTGTTAGATTTACTTTTTTCACAGTTGACGGCAATAGAGTAAATTGACGTAGTTATTTGCATTGCCTCGCGGATATTACCTGAGGGAGGGCCAGGCGGAGTAACACAAACCAGTTTTGTATTACTCTGCAAACACTGTTAGGGAAGGAGTTATGCCTCGCTTAGCCTTGTCGTGAGTCTCACCCAGCAGACGTGACACGTGGAAATTATATATAACACACAAATCACAGGGCTCTAGTGCCTCGAGCCTGTGTGTTCGATTATATTCCAGCGTCGATGCAGTGTTCTGTGTTAAAGGAAATGTCATTTGAGTATATTGAACACTCACCTATGTAATTTGTCGTACGTAGCAATGCCAGAAAGCACTAACACTGCTACGGGGAAGGAGAGCGTCAATATTCCTCAGTCCACGAGAATCCTACCTTGATACTAACCGTTTTCTTTGCATTGTCCCCCTCCCACCTATCGTCCCGCGAGCACCTGCCGCGCTGAAGCAATTCCAGATCGACCCTCAAGGGCTGCCTGGCCGAGTCCTCTCCCCGCCTCGCCTCGCCTCGCCTCGCTTTGTTACAGATTCCGCGTCTAATGTGATTTGACACGTTTTTTGACGTTCATCGATAGAGTTTTATTAGCATTATGTCGTGACTAAGACCTGTTCCTGCCTTAACAGAACGAGGATGATCAAGGTATTGCGATAATGATGATAATAATAGCAGTAAGAATCATAAGGGGCGTATTAAATCTATAAAAAAAAACAATAAAACCAGTGTATTTAGGTTGTCCTGTAACCAATTAATGGTTGGAACGCCGACCACTAATGGTAGTTTGCGGCTAATTGGTATCGTGTTGTTGGTGTCTGGCGAGGAAACGCCAGGTGCTTCTCACAAGCCGCCGCGTGACGCCCCGCTGCTCCTGCCCTCAGGCTGATACGACTTTTTTTATCCTGCTGAATTATCGTTATTTTCGTTGGATATTTTGGGGAATTTTTAGTTTTTGTCAGTTCCTGCTACTATTGTTGTTGTTGCTGTTGTTGTTGATTGTAGTAGTGTTGTTGGTGATGGTGATGGTGATGGTGGTGGTGGTGGTGGTGGTGGCGGTGGTGACTGAGGTGTTATGTTGGTAATACTCGTACTTCTAGGAGTTATGTTTCATATAGTTATTATAATTATTAATTACTTTCATTAAAGCCAACAGAAACATTATCACCGCTGCGATGTGTTATAGTTTTTTCTGCAGGAATCACGACTCTACGAAACACATTTTATATTGGATCCAATTATTTACTTACTACTTATGGTTGTACAGCGCTGTCGTTCATTTCCCATACAAGGAAACAAATATACTACATATTTACAAACACTCGAACACAATAAATGAACATATTACGTAAATAACCTATATAAACCCGTATGGAACTGGTTTAGGTCACCCTCACCTGCTTTCGTGTGCAGGTACGACTCCTACTCAGTAATACTCACTGGAAGCTCTTTTACAAAACAATATTTCAACTCTGCTTTGCCAAGTCTTCGGAAGAATAATTAAGGTTTGTGAAGAGGAACGAAGGTAAGGATGGAAGTAGCGTAGATAAGAAGGCATAATACAAATTGGTGTTCGAGAAAGGTAGGGTTAAGGTAATCAGACAGGTGAAGGGATATGGTAATTAACCTTGTGTAAGGAAGAGATACTATAAGGGAGGGAGGGAGACAGTGTGGGTAGGATGGGGGAGAGTAGGTAGGAGGAGGAGAAGGTAAAAATGAAGAGGAGGAGAAGGAGGAGGAAAAGGAGGAGGAGGAGGAGGAGGAGGAGGAGAAGGAGGAGAAGGAGGAGGAGTCCGAAGATGGCAGGTGAGGCACGTCTACACCACCGGCAACAGGTGGGTGTGGTAGGGAGGATCACGGGCTCTAATTACAAAGGAAACATCACTCATCGACAAGAATCAATCACGCTTTACACTGAGTTACGTGACTCGTCAGCCGGGTAATCTGCTTCCTATCCATCCTCAGTCCTTCGCTCACGGCACACTTAATACCATACTGCGTTAAGAAAAAAATGTACCATTGTTTTACGGTTTTCTTTGGTATTTCATATCCTCTTTTTGGATATTTCTATTACCTATTGATATACTTAATACCTGGTAGTTGTTTACGTGCTGTGTTGGATCATACACTGGCGCCATGAACGGAAAATAAAGAAGTCATTAAACTTTTTTGGGTTTCGCTTGTTTTTTTTATACGAAACATGGTGTTGACGCAGCAGTGTTTGTGTGAGAGTTGTATAGGGGCGTGGCGGTCAGCCTTTCTGCCTTGCTGATTCACTTCATATAACAACGATTCTTTTGTGCGTGTTTGGCTAGCAGGGGAAGGGAGATTCTCTTCCTCTCATGCAGTGGAAACGAGTTACAGTCAATGTTCCTGTTATTCAATATCCCAACTGTATGACTCACCTAAAAATGGCAAAGCAACACAGCAAAAAGTGTCTTAAGAGTCTGTCGTTACTCTAGAAACATACACTATCGAAACTATAAAGAATACAATCAGAAAGCAGCTTGCAACAATCGATTTCGTAATAGTAACATGTCTTGAGAAACCTGCCAGCAAGAAATGAATGATGAATGACTGTAATAAAATGGATCATATTTATCCTTTATTGCAGTCGTGTTGCTATACCAAACCTTTGTCTGTAGTTTTGTAATTTTTTTTAAGATGTGGTTTTCATTATAACTGATTAGCGATCCCATGATGACAGTGTCCATCCATGGAGGTGACAGTGTGGAGTACACGTGCGGCGCAGGAAGCTTGTAGCACGCCTGGATGCCTGCACGCCTGCACGCCGGGAGGATGCCACGTGTACACTCACTGCCTGCTGGCTAGACAGGTGGTCCAGGATTCTTAAAACTACTTAGCATCCGCTAAGAACAGACGAAATATATTTATAAATATAGTTTTGCTTTGAGTTTAGTATACAGCTTTCATTATTCTAGTCTTATAATCGAACTTACATGTATGAATGATCTACAATGCGATGTGTTATGCATAATGATATCACTGTTTATTGCAAAACAAATCACCAAAAAAGAAATTCGTTGAACCAAGAGAGTTCGTGCCTGACGCGCATCGGAAGGCCAACGAACGCAAATTGATAGTCATTAGGAAGACGCTGCCCAGAAAAACCACTCCGTCATCCGTGGTAATGCTCGCAGTTATCAGGGCCGTGTTTGTTCACCGTGATCAGATTACTGGCGTGGCTTCCTAAGGGGTGAGGCGAGGGTGGAAGGCAAGGTCACCTTGTTATGTATGGATGCATCCCGAGTGTTCGTACAAAATGATACTTGCTGTCACCGTGATGCACAGGTAACACTTTTCACTCAAACTGTTAAAGTGTTATACCGCAACACATTCTCGAATCAGCCATAAACAGGATATAAAGCGAAAGTTTAGTAAGAGTGAAGACTCGTAGACTCTCCGCATCAGTCTCACGATCCCCGCCCGTCAAGACTTCCGATGCAAACAACATTTGATTCTAGGGTTCTGTTGTGCGAAATTGCCCGAATCCGCCATCAGTCTTGGGATTAGGAGTTGCGGCGGACCCCCAATCATAGCCTCAAGTACGGGGTTGGTGCGATTTCACTTATGGTGCTGACGGGACATATAAGGAGGAAGAGGAAGAAGAGGGATGGAAGAAAAAAGGAATGGAGAATGATTAAATAGCATCCAAAGAGGAAGAGGTAAATGAGGGAGTGATAAAAAAAAGAGGAAGGAAGTTGTGCATTTAAAAATGGAAGAAAATATATGGAAGGAATAAAAGTGCATGAGGAGCGACTAAACAAAAAATAAGTTTTACGACATATAACGACCACAAGGGTGGAAAAGAAATCTTCAGGAAACAACCACTCACAACCAGATATCTTATATTACTTAAGTACAGGTGAGCCACGATGGAGAGATTCCAGGTTAACCACTAACTGAGGGAGGGAGGGACTGACTGAGGGAGGAAGGGAGGGAGGAAGAGAGGAAAGGAAAGAAGGCAAGTAAGGGTAGAGCAGCTAGGCGGAAAAGCAGTTGAAGACAAAAACATGTACTTGACGCATTACTTCATCTTTCAACTGATCCTCGCTGTAAATATTGTAACATGGTAACTTTTATGACTACCAGGTAGATAAATAGATAAATAAATAGATAGATAGAAAAAATAAGATAGTTTTCCTGGGATCCTACGTGACTGAGACCCTCTTTGCCTCTCTTCTGCCTCCCTTTCGTACCCTCAAACCTTGGCTTCTATCTTCCATGCATCTTTCATCTGGTGGGAATCCTTGGCTAGAGTTTTGCGAGATGATATAATCTGTCCTGTTTTATTTTACATGTTATTAATTTTCTTTTTCATAATTAAATAAAGCCGATGAATGATAGAACAAATATATATATATATATATAACAACAATCTTATTTCAAGTGGCCCAGTTAATTAAAGGAACACACACACACACACACACACACACACACACACACACACACACACACACACACACACACACACACACACACACACACACACAGACACAGACACACTTTTTGCCACCTATGTTCTCCTCTCTCGGTTGCTCTAATGATGATGCATGAAGCTTTAATATCTGCAGCTATTTTCCATGATAACGACAACACGACAAAAAACAAACAAACAAAGGAAATGAGTTCACTGGATTATCCGCTGAGGTAGAATGCACGAAACACAAAATAATGTCTCCGGGAGGTGCAGTGAGGAAGGAACTGTATACTGAAGGTGTACGAGGCAGTGGGGGTGTGTATGATCATTATTACATAGATAAACATGAACATCGTAGGTAAATGTGGCCTGTGAAGGTGAGAATCGTGCAGGAAAGGTGAACTAGGAGGCTGTTGGTATAGTATTGGTGGGAAGTTGTGGCAGGTAATATTTTGTTGGTATTTTCCTGCTTCGTGGATTGCAAGGTTTAAGATTGATTGCGATTCTGTTATTGGTTGAACCTTCTGTGTGTAATGAATTCTTAGTTGTGACTTAACTCATAACGTAAGCTGCTTGTAGGCTGCGTGTCTACCTTCTTTCTTCTGTTTCAGGCATTTGAATTGTTTATCTAAAAGGAGGAATTAAATAAGTGTTGGTATTATTATTATTATTATCATTATTATTATTATTATTATTATTATTATTATTATTATTATTATTATTATTATTGGTATCCTATGAAGATTTTACAGTTTAAAATTTATCAAGTGATGTAGATACACATAGAAAGATTGACAAAGAGAGAGAAGAGATACAAAAATATCACAATTTATTTATTTCATTTTTACTCTCTCTCTCTCTCTCTCTCTCTCTCTCTCTCTCTCTCTCTCTCTCTCTCTCTCTCTCTCTCTCTCTCTCTCTCTCTCTCTCTCTCTCTCTCTCTCTCTCTCTCTCTCTCTCTCTCTCTCTCTCTCTCTCTCTCTCTCTTTTTCTGTCACGACCTTGAAACCCTAGGAACAGTTCATTTCATACTTGAATACAAAATTCCCCGGGGCTTCCACCCAACTGGTTAGCCATTAACGACCGTGATATTGTTTTAAAAGGTCATTTGGGTTTCGTTAACGGTCCGTGAAGAGGGTCTGGCTCACTTTTTTTTTTCCAATTTTTTTCTTTTTTTAATGAATCGTGCCTCGTAACTTTCATCTTCTTGCAACCTCTCCTCTCTCTCTCTCTCTCTCTCTCTCTCTCTCTCTCTCTCTCTCTCTCTCTCTCTCTCTCTCTCTCTCTCTCTCTCTCTCTCTCTCTCTCTCTCTCTCTCTCTCTCTCTCTCTCTCTCTCTAAGTTTATTTTTTCATGCTAATCGTGCATATCTTTGCTACTTTGATGTTTGTTTTCTGGCAGAACAGAAGATTTCTTTAATTATATATATATTATGTGTTTATGTGTTGTACTTGGTTGGTGTTATGGTAGGATTGTGTTTTATTTTGTTTTGTTTATGTGTGTTAGATGTGTAGGGCTTTATTTTCTGGAGTTGTTGTTCTATTTGTTGTTCTTATTGCTGATGGTGGTGTTGGTGGTGGTGGTGGTGGTGGTGGTGGTGGTGGTGATGGTGGTGGTATTAGTGATGCTAATGATTTGTTTTATCTGACTATGAAAGTTGTCTGGCATATAATTACTTGCTGATGTAAACCAATTAATGTGTGTGTGTGTGTGTGTGTGTGTGTGTGTGTGTGTGTGTGTGTGTGTGTGTGTGTGTGTGTGTGTGTGTGTGTGTGTGTGTGTGTAGATAAATAAATAGATAGTTGAATAGCAAGATTAATAGATACATCAAAATATATAGATAGATAGATTAATAGGCCTATATACAGATACATTATTTCCCCTTTCCATCCCTCATATGGACTTATTATTTCATATCTTCACATCTTAAACAAGTTCCCTCTTTCCATACATCCGGACCGGTGTTCCGGGGAAAAAAAACTCAGAACAAAGAAATCCACTTTAATGGAAAGGAAACAGAAAAAAAAAACACTGAAATAGATTAATGAAATATATAATACAATTTCCTGCACTGTCACTTGTACCAATGATAATAATAATGATAATAATGATAATAATAATGATATGATTTATTTTTTTTTAAACAAATTGATATTACCATTATTACTATTACTACTTCTACTGCTACTTCTACTACTGCTACTACTACTGCTATTGTATTATCACCACGACCACCCTGTCCCCTGCTGTGGTGGGCCTTGGTTGGGTTGACGGGAAGGTCGGGGCGGCGGGGATGTCTCCTAATGATGGGGTTGTGGTCCGACAATTTTGATGGTGTGACATCTTTGTTTGTGAGGCAGGTGGATCCCCAACCCTTTGCACTAACACACACAAACACACACACACACACACACACACACACACACACACACACACACACACACACACACACACACACACACATACACACACACACACACACACACACACACACACACACACACACACACACACACACACACTGGAAACTCTTGTTCGGTTTTTTGAAGGCGAATTCTGTCGTAATAATAGTAATTTTACTGATAATATCCTTAGCAATTTACAGACTGCCTCAACTGGATGCGACCCTGTTTCACCAGTTATATTTATCCTCCTCTTTTCAAACTTTTTACCTTGTGAGATTCTATTCTGCGCATAATATCTTGCCTTCCCCAACTTACCTATAAACAAGCAATTTTTTTTCTTCTTTTCTTAAGTTTTACACTATTGTTATTTATATTTGTGTGTTTATTTACGGACTCACACGCCATCCTGTTTACGTGTAAGTGTTCCGGTGTTCCTAGCGTGATTACTGCAACGCTTGAGGCAATGGATAACCTGATAAATTCAAGAGTGACATTGAAGGTGATCTTGGCGGTGAAGTGTAGATCGTGCAGGACTCCAAGCCATCCTCAACCTCAACCTCAACCCCAACCCCAACCCCAACCCCACTCACTGCCTGTCTACCTCTCTGTCTCTCTCTGTCTTGGTTATTGTTTTAGAGTATGTACCTTTTGCTTTATCAGTCTCAGTTATTTTTTATCTCTGTCTCTGTTTGTCTGTCTATCTCATTCACTCAATTTCTGTATTTTCTCACGATTTTCTTTGTGTTGTTGATTTCCTCTTTCCATCCTTTTCCTCCTGTATTTTTTCTTCCTTTGTCACTTCTTTGATACCATTCCCTCATCCCTCTATCTCTTCCCTACTTCTTCTTACCTGCCTCTCTTCCCTGCCTCACTCTACCTCCTCCTCCTCCTCCTCCTCCTCCTCCTCCTCCTCCTCCTCCTCCTCCTCCTCCTCCTCCTCCTCCTCCTCCCCAGCAACCACATCAAGTCAATAATTCTGTGTTTCGGGTTTCCGGCTGTACATCAACGGTGCAGGTGTGTCTGGTCGAGCCTGAATAAGTGGATTCGCGCATGTTGGTGGTCGTGTGTGTGTGTGTGTGTGTGTGTGTGTGTGTGTGTGTGTGTGTGTGAGTGTGAGTGTGAGTGTGAGTGTGAGGGGATGGTGGTTTGAATTAAGCAGGTGTGAACTGAGAATACTAAGTTCTCGTATTACCATCAAGGCTATCACTCTACTTTAAATGGGTTTTTCCAGCTTGAATAGATGCTAGTTACTTAATGGGACGTGTGGAGACTCAATGAGGACAGACTGGAAATTAGCATATGTACTTTTAACTTTCCATTAATATATATAGCAACCAGTCACGATTTTATGGGATTTTATGAGTATATGTTCTTTTTAGGCTTATCTTACACATTTATATATACTTATCTAACCTATTTCTTTTAACATACATCCTTTTTTTTGTGGTGAATGAATGAATGAATGTGTGTGTGTGTGTGTGTGTGTGTGTGTGTGTGTGTGTGTGTGTGTGTGTGTGTGTGTGTGTGTGTGTGTGTGTGTGTGTGTGATGAGAGGTTTGTTCTTCGCACCTGGTGATTTATTGAGGCACTCGGAATTACGGGTCATTGGGCGTCATTGCCTGGTTACCTTCGTGTGTGTATTTCCAGACAGGTAATCCTTATCGGTGCCTCTCTCGTGTTGGAAGCGTGAGAGTCTTAGTATGGCAAGGGAGAGAGAGAGAGAGAGAGAGAGAGAGAGAGAGAGAGAGAGAGAGAGAGAGAGAGAGAGAGAGAGAGAGAGAGAGAGAGTGAGAGAGTGAAAGAGTGAGAGAGTGAGAGAGATGAGGATGAGGATGAGAATAACAGGAAGCCACGCCTATAGAATAATAACCAGAGGAGAGTCCACACATCAACTGAATTAGAGGTGTGAAGATTTTAATACACAGGGACGGAAAGTGAGAACGAAGATTAGTATAATTAGCAGAGAGTGATAAGAAGGGGTTGTGTTGGCGAACCACAGGAATTGTTAATGAGAGAGAGAGAGAGAGAGAGAGAGAGAGAGAGAGAGAGAGAGAGAGAGAGAGAGAGAGAGAGAGAGAGAGAGAGAGAGAGAGAGAGAGTTCCGGTAGCGGCTACTTGTAAATATAGAATGGTTTGAAAAGAGAGAAAAGATGAACAGTTTGATATTTTCATTGTTTGTCTTTTAACATTTAAAAGTCAGATTATACCATTTGGTTTTTCTTGTTTTTGTGATACAGAACGAACTTAGATATTGGTCGAAAGTTTTATTATAAATTTGAGTTGAAACTTTTTGTACTCCTTTTGATATAGTAGAAAGAAGAGTGGTATATATAACAGCCCAAAACATTAAAATTTATGATTCTTAATTATAGAATCCATTGCATAGTAAAAAAAAATATAGAATGTGATTTTTTTTGATGTCTATTGCTATACATTGAATGCTCGTTGATAATTAATATCAACATGATGTTCAGCCAGTTATTGGTAGGATAGACATGTATCAGAAAGGAAATATAGTAATGTTTTATTCGTTACTGATCTGCTACCAATATTAATAAGAAATGAAGAGCAAAAAATATTCCCTTGCATCACCATTACGATCCTCAGCTTCATAATCAATTGGAATTACATTAACTTAGTGCATTGCAATTATAGTTTGCTTGCTTGTTACATCTGATCGGATCAAAACATGAAACATTGTGTTCCTTTTACACAGACGCTAATTTCTCGGGACATTAAACATATTTATATTTGTTGAATCCCATGAAGTGCATAAAAAGGTTATGTCCTGTTATTATTGTGTTGCAACAAATGGGAGAGGATCCGACGCAGAGTTCCTTTGAGTTCCCAGTCCGTAAATGTGACCGTCGGCACACAGGCCCAGGATGTTGATAGTGGTGCTGCTGTCAGGCTAATCTCCTCCCTCAAGTC
Source organism: Cancer borealis (assembly GCA_036785275.1). Lineage (NCBI taxonomy): Eukaryota > Metazoa > Arthropoda > Malacostraca > Decapoda > Cancridae > Cancer > Cancer borealis. Next base: position 20,210 of record JAXIVD010004211.1, on the reverse strand, counting down.
CTCTTCCTAAGGGCGGCGTAAGGGGCTGGGAAGGCTACATCAACAAAGGCCATTATTCACACATAAAAAGGCGAGGGTAAAAGATTTTTGAAAGATTCCAGCTGCAATCACTGACAGTGTAATGGCGTGAAGGACATGAAATTCAAGTTAAATGATATACAAATGATATCTTATTATTCAGGAGGGTCGACCTTCTCTATCAATGCCTCATAAGACTTTTTTGTTTAAGCCTTCACTTGCATGAAACGTCTGGAGGACAACAGAAAAAAACAAAACAAGAAAAGCTTGTAAGAATATAACTTGTGCGCCAAGAACACGAGTAAGGAACGTCGCAATAAATAAACAATAAAGATCAGAACGCAGGTGAGGGAATCCGGAACAAAAAAAAATAGAAGAAAAATATATACACACAAAGGACTTGGGTACGGCGGGGGAAGGATCCAGTGCCATAAAAAAGAGAGGGTCGGGTGAGGAAGATCGGATCCTCACAGCGTCTCCATATCCGAGTCTCCTCTGTCATGCGAGGCTTCCCCCTTCCCCTCCCTCCGCCTCCTTCCACCACCACCCTTTGTCACCTCGGCCTGGGGATTGGTAGGGGTGAGGGGGGCAGGGGACTACCACCTCATAGTCTCCCCTCCTTCCTCCTTCAATATAAGATTCCTGTTCTGTTCCTCCCCTCCCACCCTCCACCAAGTCACTCCTCGCTTCCTTGTTCTTTCTTCATGTGTTTTGTTCCGTGTGTAATAAGATAAGTAAATATAATCGTAAGTTGATTGTATCGCCGTGACTGAGACACGTCATTAGCTCGTGTGTTAGGCAGGAATAAGGCTGACTCGGTACTGTACTCACGGATCTTCAGCTCTGCCTTTGTATATACGTTTTATTTTTTTATATTCTCATTATATTCTTCGTTTCATGTAAGAACTAAACTGAAGCCAAAGTGTATGGTCTGTAATCAGTTTTTATGCATTCAAATACTTTTTAACTTAATTGAAGTAGTTCGATGCCTTGTGTCAAGTGTCTACGCGAGAGCGATTACTATTTAACATTTGCAGAACTTCTACGTCACAGGTTTACCTTGGTGCACTTTGTACAACAATTGAAGTTGTGATGTATGTTCATATCATGTGTTGGTTTCCATGTTTTCATATTTAAGATTGATTACAGTTTTTAGTGTTATCATATTATTACTGAGGATTTTCATAGACATTATTGTTTTCTGCTAAAGATCATTTATACTTCGCATAAGTAAACCTTCGTACGGTATTTCATGTATCATTTACACTGTTGTAAACCATGTGTTCCTTATTACAAGTAGTATCATGGCTGGGATGGAAATGTTTAGGCATTACAGAAGTGGTTGACACATTCACAGAGTACAGAAGGAGTGAGATGGAGTTATCGTGGCACTGAGTACAAACTGAGGACTAGAATGGGAGGGAATGAGGTCTGGCATACACTGAGCAAAGAGTGTGTATGTTTATGTGCGTGTATTTGTGTGTGTGTGTGTGTGTGTATATATATATATATATATATATATATATATATATATATATATATATATATATATATATATATATGTATATATATATATATATATATATATATATATATATATATATATATATATATATATATATATATATATTTATATGTATGTATATATGTATGTATACATATATATATATATATATATATATATATATATATATATATATATATACATACATACATATGTTTATATCATATGTAATATATATATATATATATATATATATATATATATATATATATATATATATATATATATGTATATATATATATATATATATATATATATATATATATATATATATATATATATATATATATATATATATATATATATATATATACTGTATTATGTAAGACATTATTTTGTGGTAAATACAGTTTTCAAGGAAGATAACGGAAGGCAGATGGAGGTGCATCTTGTAACCATATCACCCGGGCCCGACAATCAAGGCAAATCCGAGACTCATACACTCGTCCGTGGGAAGGCGATTAACAGGCCATAGTTGGGGCTCAGGTATAATCCAGGAGGACCAGCGTGGAATTAGGACGAGGGTAATACACGGCACGGCTGACGTGGACTCCTCATCCTGGAACTGGCGTGGGTGATGAGGCCCGTCATCCGGCAACACCAGGAATTATTGTTGACGTGCAGATAGGCGGCTAGCGTGTTATTACCGGATGAATACCTGGTTACTATGGGCGCGTCTTGGGGGCCGTTGCCTGGCTTGGAAGGCGGGGGGAGGAAAGGACCAGGGAAGGACAACATGACATTACTTATTACTGATACGTTTTCTTTGTAGTGCATCCTCAGACACATATACAAAATATATGTTATTTGTGGGTGTATTGTTTTGTTTTAACTTTAAAGTGTTGATGTTGAGTTGTTTTTGCAGCTTTGTCATTATTTAAGCATAACGTTGCTATCTGTCTGAAAAAAAATGTCTTCGCAACACATCTTTTCTCCTTTGCCTCAGCTGCCAATCACAGTGTGTGGTTATGACGGTGTTGCTTTGCAGGGCTCGTCCTTCCTTCCCCTGTATGTATGGGAATGGGTAGTCTAAGTAGAGGGTTGGGGCGGCGGGCGGTTGGTGAAACGAAAGGGCGAACTGTGAAGTGAAACCAACAAGGAAAATGATTTATTACCGACTCTTAGAGCTAAACGTGAGGACAAGGATGATTGACAGAGAGAGATAGTCGGAAGGAGGAAAGGTGCGTGGAGAGTGTTAGGGAGGATGATTACAGGTGAAAGGCAGGAAGAGTTACTCCGAGCAGATAGGAGATGATGGACAGCTGGTGCAGTGAAGAGGAAAGGTGATGGTAGGAAAGGAACACTTTAAAACTCAGGTAAAGGCATTGTGTATATATATTGTTTTTTTTTTTACTGAAGGAAAGTCAGATAGGATTTCTATAACAAAAAAGATGCTGTTTCCTGGATACTCAACAAAAGACTGTAGAAAGAAAGGAAAACATCATTCACGAAAAGTAAGCTGGAAAAACCGACCAAAGTTACTTAGAAAAACTGGAAGAAACGTAGTCGTACAAATGTGATCAGGTACTGAGTGTCGTACTGAGTGTCATACTATACCACAAAGACAAATCGTCCACCGGAAGGCGTAAAAAAAAGGTTAAAAGTGAAACCAATCGGTGAATACAGAGTGCCCGTGAGGAGTGTACAGAAGAGGCGAGGCGAAGCTCCGGAGACTTGCGTTAACGTCATATCGACTCGGGATGTGCACTTAACTTTTCAAGGTCTACTGATGACCCGATGCGCCATAACAGCTCTTGAAGAAAGCAGGACTCAGGCTGCGCAGCATTGCTAATTCCATGCTGATAGTTGTGTTGAAATAAGCAGTTTGCGCAGCTAATGATTGTGGCGCCTCGGGGATGGCAACCAGCTTGTTGTGTTCAGTAGCTCGATAATGCTTGTCATTTTCCCACACTTGTGGCTGCAAACGGTCCAAGGTGTGCTTGTGTAGCAGCCGCAGTGATGACGCTGACAACCTAGTGTGTGTTTGGGGCCCCTAAGAGTGAAGCCTCGGGGCCCACACCTTAGATGGCGATGAAGTAGCACTTTGCGCCTGGCAATAGTTATTATGGCTCGATGTGTTACAACAAATTATCTGCTCTCACTACCCAATATTGTTGAATATTGTAAGGTTGTACTGGAAAAGGAAGCGGAGGAGGCGGAAAAGGCGTCATGCCTCAGTCATTCATAGCAAACACCGAACAAATTATTACAGGAAGCTCTTCAAACATCCAAGTTGCATATTTGGAGGGAAATTCGAGTTATTATAATATATTTATTGTTCTCTCTTTTTCCACTCTGAAAATTCATGAACCATAAGAAGCGTAAACCATCTCCTTTTTGAGTAACTTTTTTTTTAATCTCTATACGTATGTGTGTATGTTTTTTTTATTTGTATGTGTGTGTGTGTGTGTGTGTGTGTGTGTGTGTGTGTGTGTGTGTGTGTGTGTGTGTGTGTGTGTGTGTGTGTGTGTGTGTTTAAAGGTGTTCCTCTTAAAACAGTGTACATGTACTGTTATAATCACGAACCAATGATATCCTGTTCTCTTTCATCACAAGGAAATAACAAGACTAGCACAAGTCGATTATCAAGTATCATTAGGGAATCAGTCTACTTAAGGGGTGTCTACACTCCTCACCTTCTACGTCGATTACAGGAAAGGATTATCGCTTCGTGGCAACGCGGAGACGCCCCACATCATCATAGATTTCACCCTCCCGCTTCCCCCTTGTGTTTTGGCGAAGAGGAGTGCACGTTAAGTAGTGCTTCCCGGAGGTGCAGCGGAGGAAGTAATAGACGCATTTTACGGAGCAGCGCAAATATTATAATTTATGAGAAAAATCACTTTCCTCCCTGTCTAATGGAGGGATGGTAAGTAGGCGTTGGTGGATGCATTCGTCTGTACTTCCTGGGTCATGTCAGTGGCCGGAACAAGGTGATGCTTTTTGCGTTTGCCATAAATTTGATAGTTAAAAAAAAACAAAAAACCTAGCGTGATAGATGAAGTTCGAAGTGTTTTGAGCAACGTGCGTTCGCTGGTGATGTATTCCCAGTTACGTCTAGTGTATGTGAGTGTATATAAGAGTTTGCCAATGATTTAGTTTACATCCTCATGAGTACACTGTATAGGGAAATTTTATGAGTAAAGTAAATTTTGCGCCAAAGAACACGTCATACGGAGTGAGATGCACCTGGTGTCACCTCAGGCTGATTATATTGATGTGTGAGTTTACATTATGTTTGTAATGGATGATTGTACTGCTTAGATGAGGCTATCTTACTGTATTTATTTGTCCTTTTATTGATAATCTCATAAGTCATCGTCATCATCATCATCATCATCATCGTCAACGTCAGCAGCTTGAGTCACTGTATTGTCAGTCTTTGTCACGGTCTTCCTGCAAATCTTAGGCTCTTTGTTCTGTGCATGGGAATCAGTTATTCACTATTTTGTTCCGTGTGTTTTCAAGCCACATGGTCTGCCCCTCTGCCTTTTTATTCCTTATTACATCCATAGGCTTAATTTTGGCTTTCTCTTTTATGTATTGATCTCTTACGATTAAGATATTCACAATAATGACTTACATGCATAAAAACGAGTATAAATAAATAAATAAATAAATATATATATATATATATATATATATATATATATATATATATATATATATATATATATATATATATATATACATTTTTTTTTTTTTTCTCTCACCAAACGTTTGTGTTTTAATTTTCTCACTGTCTAGAAATAGCAATAAGAACCACATCTTTAAGAACACTAATGGTTACATATGCTTGTAAACTTGATGTACATACGTATAAGCCTCACCATATTTCTGAGTTGGAGGAGGAAAAGGTAAGCAAGCGAAGCGTGAAGGCGGTGACAAGGGACAGGTGAGGCTCGTGAATCAACGCGGGTTAATGAGGTACAGTAGTCATCTGGTGTGGCAGGACTCAGTGGGCGTGACGGGCGTGATCAGGGACTTGAATCATTGTATAGCATAGAATACTTTTGGCTTGATGATCACTGAGATCTTTTTAGTTTTCAAAGAGTCATGTATATGTGTTAAATGAAAGGGTTTTACACCGAATGAAATAAAAGCGACCTAAGTAAAACCCATATACTTATAATTCTTGGTGTTTATTTTTAAGCCTCGCCTCTCTTGGAAAGTCATAGATATCTCTGATATTTCTTGGCTTGTAGAAAAAAGAAAAGAAAAATCGTGGTGGCACACAGTGAACAGCAGGTGTGGCTCCACCTTCACCAGGGGACACTCTCACCTGCTCATATCCAGCCCTTGATATGGTGCTCGGCAGCGTTGTAACTCACGCCAAATTTCCTTAATCATTCCTTATTTGGTGTTCGTGCAGCCAGACATGCTCGTGAAGCCACGTTCCGCCTTCCCGCAGACAGAGACATGCGTGGCTGGGGGGAAGGAAGAGAAGGCATTAGGAGCAATCTAGCGAGGCGCGCTATTAATATGACTCGCTTAAGCGCTGGATGCGTGCGTCGTTCTACCTGCCAGTGTGTGTTAATGTGACGGACAACACGCGAATCTGGAAGACTTGCTGCCCCGGCACACTTGAAAGGCGTAAGTGTGTACTTTGTACATCAGTATCTTGTAAAAATGTTCCCTGGAATGTATTTTCACCTAAACACTAATGCTTGAGCGAATGTAGCATGAACAAGCGTGCCTGTGCTTGGTGCGTGCGTCAGAGGAGGATTACCGTGTGGTGTGCGTGCCGCCTAAGACGATAAAGATGTGCATACGTAATGGTTCTTGCGGGTAATGAGGGGCGAGAACACCTTGGAGTCTTGCGAGTGGTGTTGCATGAGTCTAACCTGCCTTTACCATTGGCCTCACCCATCCACCTCCCCTCCTCAACCTTGTCCATCTCGTCACATCGTCTACCTCACCACAGACCGAACCAGAACATTGACTCACTCTTACACTTGAACTCGGCGCTACAGAGTTCAACCATAATAGTGTCCCAGTTGTGTGTATAATTATGTGTGTGTTGGTTGGGGGCGGGGGGGGGGGGAGGGATATTCACGTGCGTTTATGCTTGCGTGCGTGTGAGTGCGATCATGTGTACGCTCATGTCACTTTCATGGTGAGGCAGCCAGTGTTGTGTCATGTTTTCCCGCGATGTGAGGGTCGTGTTGCAGGTCATTTATGTAGGTTGTATCTACACATTTCACTCATCGCTTCACTCAGTTGCGTGAGGGAACATGATGTGTTTGCATATGCATGTATACTTATTTGTGTGTGCGTGCGTATGTGGTGCGCTGCGTAACCACTCCGTTAGGCCGTCAGTAATATATTGCTGAGAGATCCCACATATAAATCACGCCAGGACTTGGATCTCTACCAAACACTGGCGTCTTCCTTATAGAAATTCCCAGCGCGCCTCCCCTATCCTCCTTCCCCTTCGTCTCCCACTGTGTTCCTTCCCTCTTCTTCCTGCATCCATTCTCTGACCTTCCTCCTCTTCCTCCCTCTCTTCTTCCTTCTCCATCTCCTTCTCCTCATGTTCCCTTACCTTCCAGCCCTTCCTTATAAGTACTGGGGAACGTTCAGGCGTATGCTGGCCCACGTGACATCATCTTCACAGCTTTAACAATGCTTCAGTCTCGTCCTTGGAGTTTGTAATTATGTTCGGTTATGGCAGCCATTTTGTTATTTTTTTGTTTGTCATTGTCAGGTTGTATGTTAAGTTGCCAATTAATTTTTTTTCTCTTAGTCTGGATGTGTTCAAGGTTGACAAGTTTGCAGGATTGATGAAATGTAACCATAATTCTAGTCTAAACATTAAACATTTTTTTTGATCATGGTTGTGATTTCCATTAGATTAATTAAATATTTCTTTTTTTATTTTCAGGTGAGTCAGAGTTGGTGAGCAGTGAGGAAGGCAGGACAGAAGGCAATCTGTGAGTACATGTCGAGAAAGTTTGGTAATGATAATAATTGACTACGGATAAAAAGAATAGGTATAGTATTGAATATTTTTTTTCTCTCTCTCTCTTTCTCTTTCTTTTTTTCTATATATTTTTTGTAATAATGTACTAAGTGCGTTAAGGGTTATGCGTTTCTCTGTTTTTCTTGATCTGAGTTTCACATGAAGTGCTTGAGTCACTTGTCCTTCCGTCACTAAGGCATCGATCGGCCACACTTGCCAGCACGGGTCTGTGTCGGCCGTGCATCACCCAAGCGTCACCTCGGAGCCAGTCATCCCGCACGACACCGTCAGGTCATAACTTACGCCTCGCCGACACAACTCAGCCTCTTTGTCTTTGGCCACGTCGGCGCCAGTAGAACTCCAAGTAAGCTGCTGCAGACACGTACTGACCGGCTGATGATCCGCTTAGGGCTTGCAAAAGATTTACTGCTTACGAAAGATTAACAGATACCTACATAAAACCATTGACTCAGCTCGTTATTTTGTTGCTTTGAATATTGATCAAAAGTAATTTCCGGCAACTCCATGGTTGTATATTAATTAATTGAATATTTGACTTATCTATTGCTCTCCTATTTTCTTGACATTCTATTTTCGCATTAGTCTCATGCTCCACACAAAAAAAATATTGATAGCTAGATGTTTGGAATAATCAATGTTATGAAAGGTTCTTCTTCAACAATGCGCTTCCATTCAGACTATTTTCTATTATTCTACGATGGAAACATAATTGCATCGGAAGATAATGCTTAACCTGTGTATCTAGATAATGAATAAGCCTGTTGGACCAGTAGTGAATAAGTACATAGTTTCCATTCCTCTGCAACACACACGTGCAGGCTTGTGTGTGCCGTTAGGTTATAAACACAGTGGAGGTGCAGGTTGGGAGTGCAGCTTCATGTTTTTATCGTGTTACCGTTTGAAAGCCCATGTCACCTACCCTGCGGCACTCCGTTTGACCTCAGTGGCAATCAGAGTTGAGGGTGAAGAGGCAATATAAACATTACTTTTGATCCACTCAACAACGATTTTGTCTGGATTATAATGGTGGTTTCGCGTGTTTTACTTCGTCATTTTAACCACACCTGCCACACTGACAACATGTAAGGACTCATGTACCACCAAATGCACCTCTTTAATCTTTTCGTCGCCGTTGTCGTTCAGGTCTTCACGCTTCTCCTCCTCCTCCTCCTCCTCCCGCCGTTCCCAGGCCGGTGCCGCTTGAGTGTGGTGCTGCCGGTCATTACGTATGCAAGGCTGTCAGGCTGGCCTCTGAGGAACCCATTACCCTTCACTAGTTCCGCCGGAAACCACTTGATTAACCACAGTAATTGGCGCTGACGAGGTGTATGTGGCGTGATTAAGACCCTCGCATTCACTTACAGGCTTCCTCCACCACTAGCCGCTAGACAAAAGGTCAAACATAAATCAACTGGAAGGAGGAGGGAGGGAGCGGGGGATGCCACAACCCTAAGCAGGATAAATGTATAACCTCCCAAGTATTATCCTGAAGGGAGCGGCGCCTCTCATCTTGCCCCGGCTAGTTATATATGTGTATGAATATGACTTTCACATTCGCTTCCATTAATGTGATGCTGAAAGTATGTATAGAAAATGTGGGGCCTCTTTATACTGCAGTGTTTTTATGTGAAGCTTAGCGAGAGAGAGAGAGAGAGAGAGAGAGAGAGAGAGAGAGAGAGAGAGAGAGAGAGAGAGAGAGAGAGAGAGAGAGAGAGAGAGAGAGAGAGAGAGAGAGAGAGAGAGAGAGAGAGAGAGAGAGAGAGAGAGAGAGAGAGAGAGAGTTCCTTCGCCTGCCCCGCCATGATAAATCCCAATTGGCCCGTCATGTGTCTCTACGCTGGCACCATTAATCACTATCCACATAAAAATCCTCCATAGCAGTGTTTAGCCTTGCAACTTCTGCGTGCCGTCTATCATGTTTTTTTCCCCCCATCTCGCCACTGATTTATGAGTCCTGCCTCGTGGTCCCAGAAGTTTACAGTTGGATCGGCCCTTGTCCAGCGGCAGTGTCGGGTGGAGGAGGAGGAGGAGGAGGAGGAGAGAGGAGGAGGAGGAGGAGGCGGAGGAGGAGGAGGAGCGTGTTGCCTGTCATCTCAAAGCGTCAACATCTTCAACACTTCAAGTTATTAAGAAAAGAAAAATGTCTGTCTGGCTTAAATTGATTCGTCTGTCTCTTTGTCGTTCTTTCTTGTACTTTGATCTATTTGTAACCATGAATTTATTGGTGTATGTACAGTTGCTAGTCTCTTTATTTTTCCTCTCATTTTTCCTCTTTTTTTTCTCGTACTCTCTTTTTTCTCTTCTTCTGTGTGAGAGTATGTGTGTGTATGTGTGTGTGTGTGTGTGTGTGTGTGTGTGTGTGTGTGTGTGTGTGTGTGTGTGTGTGTGTGTGTGTGTGTGTGTGTGTATGCGCGCGCGCGTACGTGCTCGCGCATATAACAATGAAGCTGTTTATAATTTCGTTGTATCTGTTCACAATTATTCTTGCTCATGCTTCCCTGTTGCGAAGTATTTAGATCAAACACTGCATTGCAACCAAACATCTCGGTCCTCGTAGCTAGTAGTAAGGAAGGTAAATGTTAAGACTGGGGAGCAGGGGGGGAGTGGGGAGGTGGGGGACTGTGGTGGTCCAGCCCTCAGTGGGGACGTAACTTCCGCTCCTCGTCTTGGTTAGTCACGTCTGTGGTTGTTGCAAGGTCAGACGCTACGATCGATGGCGGCCTATTGCATCACGACCCTGCAAGTGTCAGCACGCACATTGACGAGACTCAGATGGATAAGAGAGGTAAAGGGAATGAAGGGCGGAGAGACGGCCCAGACAGGAAGGACCGGGACGCAACCTTGGCCCGCTGCCTCTGCCGTTCTGCTGGCGTGGTGGTGTATGGGAGGCGTCGCCGGCCGGAGGAGGATAAGTGCAGTCAGTCACGAGTAGGGTGATTGGGCTGCGGCTGAGCAAAAAAACTAATTGCAACTGTTAATTACCTAGTCACGTCACTTTGTCATCACAATTAGAGGGTGGAATGCACATCTCAGCCCCATTGTGATTAATAGTTCCGGGGCCGCGGCGTACCTGGCCTGCCCAAGGTAGGCGCTGCACAGGTGACAGCAAAAGTGGTCGTCGATGCAAGGCTCATTCTTTTTGTACACTACCATTGACTTTCGTGTTTGTTGAATGGAAAGCAGGTCAGGTCCCTGTCATCACCTGTGACTAGACACGACACAAGCTTACCTCCTTCCTTGCCCCGCGAAGGTTATAGTCAGTTGAGACAGCGGTGCCCTTGTTGCAGCTCAGGCCAATATGGTGGCCGCGTAGCAGGGTTGACACGCCTCATACTATAATATTCATTCACATTAAGTGTTTGTTTCTTTATCAGACACCCAAGAAATTTAGATAACTCATGAATTAACTTATACAAATCATTCAAATAGAAAAAAGTCATTAACATTACTTGATTTAGAATATTTCATAACTGGAGGAATATAATGTACAAGACAAAGCATTACGTGTGTGAATCATCCAATTTGCATACATCAGAGAGATAGAGGAAGGTGGGAGGGGATGCAGGAAGGGCGACACATGGGGAGGAGGGGAGGGAAAGAAAGAAGGTGATGAGGGAGGGAGGAAGGGAGGGAAGGAGGAAAGGAGAGGAGCAGACCAGCGGGTGCTCTAGCCCAGCGGAAGGTCCTGACACTCCAATGACGTATTAATGGTACGTTATTACCACGAGGGATAATAGAGCAGGGAAGGGGTGACAGGCCTCCCTTCCCTCTGCCCTCTTACCTCCCTCCCCTTCCACCCCTTAAGTCTCTCCCCCTTTCCATCCTCGCCTTGCCCTTCCTTGAGCTCCTTTTGTGTTTTCTGTTTCATCAATACTTTCATTGGTGTTTATATATTTAACTTGTTTCTGCATTATAGTTATTTCATTTTTTTTGTGTTTTTTGTTGATTAGTTGTGTTTCTTCCTTGGGTGAGTCGATGAGGTAATTTTATGCTAATTACATAGTACTTTGCCACTCTGACTATAATCGTTGGTGTGGTTAATGTGGTGATACTGTAACTTATTCATTTCATATTGAGTCACGTCGTGTATTATTTCTCTAATTGCGGTAATATTGTTTCCATTTCCTTTTTCTTTCCATCAGTTTGTGTGTTCTGTAATCACGTATATTTAACAACACACACGGACACACACACACACACACACACACACACACACACACACACACACACACACACACACACACACACACACACACACACACACTTTCCCTTCTTCCACCTTCACCTAATATGCTCATCTTTGCAGTCTCTCTCTCTCTCTCTCTCTCTCTCTCTCTCTCTCTCTCTCTCTCTCTCTCTCTCTCTCTCTCTCTCTCTCTCTCTCTCTCTCTCTCTTCTCTGGCCATTCGCCTCTGACTGATTGCACTTCTTCCCAGCTTTGCGGAGATCCGGGGAGATTCTGAGGAAATCCTTGGCGTGTGAGAGGCAATCGGGGGCGGGGAGGGTGGAGGGAGACAGGCTTAACGCACCTAGGCCTCAATGAGTGTAAGCCGCACTGACCCTGACTCTGGCTGGCGAGGGGAGTGGGGAGGTTATGCTTGAGGAAGGTTAAGAGATGACAGAAAATGTGTGTGTTTCTTTCTCTTTTACTACTTCTATTATTACTATTATTACTACTACTACTTCTTTTACTACTACTACTACTACTGTATTTTTATTTTTATTATTATTATCGGAAACTCTAATCCAATGTTAGGATATAAAGTGACGAAGGAACAGACGACCCAAGAAATAAGTAATCGTGACACAGAAGTAAGCGCCTCCGTGACCTCTCTTACGCCTGCCAAACACCTTCACGGTAACAACTGCTGGGAGCTTCACGTAGAGGCGTTGCACGTGTAGATGGAACAGGATGAAAGGACTGGTTGGGCAAGGAAGGTCGTGGTTGTGAGGATATTAAGAAAAAAGAAGGATTATTCGTAGAAACTCTTCATCTTGTAACGAATGTAATAGTCATCATGTGTGCGTGTGTATGCCTGTGTGTGTGTGTGTGTGTGTGTGTGTGTGTGTGTGTGTGTGTGTGTGTGTGTGTGTGTGTGTGTGTGTGTGTGTGTGTGTGTGTGTCGTTAAGAGAGTGGGGTTGGGTCAAGGATGTAGCAGTACGATGGATAAGTTACAAATTAGTCTCCATAACATTTCTCTGTGTTGTTTTTTCTACCCTCGCCGCCATTCCAGTCGTGAGTCTACTGACCTTTCAGAAGTTGGCAGCCATTAGTGCGGTCAGAGAGAGGGAAAATTTAATGGAGGTCTCGATACAACGCTTCTCGGCAAGACACCATCAGCTGGCGTCTTTTTCCCTCTCTCTTACTGCTACTCTTTCGTCATCCTCTTCTTTGCTTTTATTCTTCTTATATATTTTTTGTTTTGTTTTTCTCCGTTGTTGTGTCCTGTTTTTTTCTTGCCTTCTTTCCCTCCTCTTCTTCCTCGTACCTGTCATCATTGCTCTCTTCCTACGCCTCAACATTTTCCTGGTTTTCGGTTTATTTATATTATTGTTGCATGTTTATATGGTTGTAATTTTAATAGTCACCTCTACAATTGTTCGTTCTTACCCTACCCGCCACCTCACACCTCTTGATGAAGTAGAGAAAAAGACCTAAGTCTGTACCGGCTGTAAGTGTTGGTTCATTGACAGTCTCCATCACATCCAGCCTATGATCGTGAGGGTAACAAGGCGCGGCATTCCTTTGTGTGGTGTAGGAACGTGTGTGACAGGCGGCGAGTCAGTGTGACCCAGATTCAAGGGATTATTGAGACTCATGTTGATGATAATGTTTGGTGGCCACGAAATGTATGTGGTTGGGAGGATCATCCACAAATGTGAATATCTAATTACAACTGTCAGGGATTATTCGTATGCTTTCAAGGGATTTGAAACTATATGTAATGTATACCACGTGAAATGTAATCACGTGTTGTAATGATGGGATTATAATCATGAAAATGTTTGAATAATAACTTTTCTCGGTACATATATTAATGAACTTTTGCTTCTATGTATATATTCATATAATATATTTACAATTGAGTGAACAGTATGGAAGTTATTATATATTCGTTTACAATATGATGTTACAAATGGATACTGAGTTACTTTCTCAGTTAAGGGAAACCAGTAATACTATCGTTGCCTCCGAACCCAGACGGGAGGTTGATTTAACGTGACACGAAAAACTATGTTCGTGTTTTCTTGCTGATTTACTGTTATAAATCAGATCTACGTATTAAGAAAGTAACGTCGTTTGTCACTACCGTATAAGGAAGATATATTTTATTTGTATCCTAAAATTGTGGATGATTGTCATAGTAGACAAATGTGAGGCCGACAACACCACCTTGACCAGCTGTGTTATTGATCGATGTATAACCTGATGTTGCGTGTCTTCGATCAACCACTAGTGTGCTGCAGCGTCAAAACAATGAGATGCGAACCTCACACACACATGATGTAAAGAACACGTCCGTACTCTCCTTCTGTCCACAGGCTCCTTCCTTCTCACATCAAACAGACAAACGAACAGACATGTGCATGGGTGTCGTGCCATACACAACCTTTCGTTAAATCAACACGGTAGAAAAGCACAAGAGAGACTCAACATCCGGTGAGTGACATAATCACCTCCTGCCGTCCCTAACATCCACTACACTCATTGATTCCGTCAAGATCAGCAGCAAACCAGCATGGAGGGAACACCTGATCACCCGTGCACACAACATAACCTAACTGGTCACTAAGCAAGAAAGAACCTCATCAAAAGCCACGTCACGGAATCCTTTCCGCTCAGGTGTGTCGAGAGAGTGAGAGGCTTCGGAAATACGATTTATTACAGATACTTATATATGGAACTTCGATGTGTCTTGCGTAACTTATGACTCGGATTACCTTGATTAATAAGGCAGATAAGCTCGGTAAAAGAAGACCATCTACGTGGCAACATCAATGATAGAAAGCCGCGGTGAGGAAACAGGGGTGGAGAGGAAGGGAAGCACATAGGGGGAGATGCTGGGAAGGGCAGGAGATATGGACGAGCTAGAAAGAGAGGGAGGAGAGAGTTGATGAAGTGGGTTTGGGGAGGAGGGTAACGGGCGTGGGTGAGGCAGGACGGGTGTCGGCGGGGGCGTGGGATGAAGGGAATGAGGGGAGTGGTAAGGTGGCAGGGCAGACAGGTGGCGGACCGTCGGCTGGTATAAACGAGCCCCACGCGCGGGACGGATGCCAGACGCGACGGAAAAAGTCCACACCCAGAGGCTAGTGGCACCCCCTTCCCTACCTCTCCCCTCTCCGGCTCCCTCCTACCCTGACACCACCGCCGCCCCGTCCGCTTACCCCATTATCATTATCAGTCTGATTTATGGCTGATGTATTGGATAAACTCTAGTTCACACCTCGTCTTTTTTTTCCCCTTGTGGTTCCTCTTCTTATTCTTTTTGCATCCCATTATCGTGTGGCCAATCCTACCTCTGTGTGATAACTGCAGAGAGAGTTAATCACCGTCGTGGCGGAGGTGATAAAAGTCATCTCGGGGAGGGAGTGAGGATGGCGGGTTGCGTCACCTCCATTGGGCATCACACTTGGTTTCTTCTGATGCGATTCTTAATTTTAATTGCCTCGTATTTCACTGGATTATTATTGATCGTCATTAAGATCACGTTTATGTTCCTTAGACCACGTTTTTGTCGTAAAGAGAGAAAAAAATTGAGAGAGAGAGAGAGAGAGAGAGAGAGAGAGAGAGAGAGAGAGAGAGAGAGAGAGAGAGAGAGAGAGAGAGAGAGAGAGAGAGAGAGAGAGAGAGAGAGAGAGAGAGAGAGAGAGAGAGAAAAAAAAAGAGAGAGGTGTTTTTTCAGTGTATAAAGTAAAAAAAAAATACTAGCGAAGATGTGTGGTGCATATAGAGCTTAGCTTACTTGGCCTTCCTCCTCAACAGTAAAAAGTAGAAAGAGAGAGAGAGAGAGAGAGAGAGAGAGAGAGAGAGAGAGAGAGAGAGAGAGAGAGAGAGAGAGAGAGAGAGAGAAAAAAAAAAAGAAGAAACCTCGTGACCTTGCTTAGTGATAGCCAAAAAAGTATCTGAATATGAGTTGAAAATGATTTAGTAAACTATTACACTTACATTTCTCATACTCCGCCACATTCCTCACACTCAAGATCCTCTCAGGCAAGTGACAGACGAAAATTATATATATATATTTTTTCTTATAAACGTACAGTTGAATGTGTACTCCATCTTCTCTACCACACTATATCGGCCACATCTCCGTTACAGTCACTCACCATAACCAGTACTTACATTAGTTCCTTACGCTTACAACACCTCGTCTCCTCTCTCACACTCCTGTTACATCCTCACCACATCGTGTCACATCCCTTCTACATCCGTGTCACATCCCCGTCACACCCTGCCTGCACTCCTTCCACTCTCCCATCTAACACTCAGCGAGGGGAGAGTGGTGGGTTAGGGGGATCTTCATGTCCACGGGGAGGCGCGGTGCCATCAATCCCAGGCTGAAGGCGGTGGGGAAATAAGCCTAAAGTAGTAGGTAATAATGGCTAAAATACCGAAGACTGGCTGGTACATCGCATAGTTTTACCTTTGTCTTGGTGTTACCTGTCAAGCTGCTACTCCTGCTGCTCCCTTCCCTTCATTTGTCCCTCTATGCCCCGCTCACTTTTGCTTCATCTTTTCTCGCTGTGATGAAAAAGTGTAGGCGTTGAGGCATGCGGCAGGTGCGGAGTGCGGAGTGGAGTAAGAAAGGTTGTCTCAGCTGTTCATGATATATTTCTTCCACAGCTTCCATAGACTTAAAAAAACTTACCTCACCATATTTTCTTTTAAAGTGTTGCCACTATCTTTTTATTTGACATATAAGATGGCGATAATCAGCTAGAAGTGTGAAAAATGTAGTTATCATGTAGGTAGAAATTTAACTTGTAGTAAATATTATTGTTACCTCGTTACCTTAACCTTCCTTGCTGAAGAATATACTCCTTGACCTCAAAGATGAAAGGGTTTAAGGCATAAAGATGAGAAAAATATTGGGTATTATTATTGTAGCAGTGTGTTCCGGCCCTTGTGTGTGTATGTGTGTGTGTGTGTGTGTGTGTGTGTGTGTGTGTGTGTGTGTGTGTGTGTGTGTGTGTGTGTGTGTGTGTACCTGCCTCCATTTTTTTTTCGTGTTCATTCAACATTGCTTATCGAAAAATCCAAGAAAAGGAATATTTCATGTATTATCAAAAACGCCCCTTATGTTTGTGAAGGGTGAGAGAGTTCAGGATTACCCAGTGCAGAACGTGGCATTACTGAAAATAGAAATGTCTTCGGAAAATGTGCGTAGCATCGAACCGTGGTTTACGAGTAATGTAATAACAGACTCGGGACTAATTCGCTACTTCACACAACTTCACCTTCCCACACGAATCCTGTCCATTTTTTTGGCGGCTGATGAAACACTAATATTATAGTGATGCGACGTAAATTATTTGAATTTCATCACTCTAAATATACCAGAATCACTCTATTGAGCTAAATCATAACCTACGTCATTCCAATTACGGGGCCGCTACGAGTCGAGTCGAGCATCCGTGAAATGAACTTGTCCTCTGCACTCACCTGGACTTGTTACCTGCGAAGGCCGCCAGGATGTCCCGGCCACTAAACCAGAACTGGCCCAGACAAAGCCAGGCGTTCGCTGTGTTCCCATCTGGGGCGTCGGGCAGCTGTAGGGGAGGAGGGCGTGGCCACCCTCCTCCACACAAAGCTTCGACTTGTCTTATTTGATGGATCGGAAGGCCCAGGAGTCGGTGGAGCCTCCCTCTGCAACAGCAACCCGTCACACGAATTACAAAAGTGTTCACTGATGTGCCGCAACGGTTTACGCTGACTTACCCCGCGGCCTTAATGGATCATTGAAGCTTTTTTTTTTTTTTTCTTTTTTCTTTTTTAGCTTATCACCTAATGCCCGATGTGAGAGTATGCCGTGGCGGGACGACTAAACAGCACGTCAGGTTCCTAGGAGCGTGGAGAGGCACGTTTCCCGGCAGAGCATAGCGTGAAGGCCTCACACCGCCCTAACAACTCACTGCTTTGTGT
>JAXIVD010004210.1:12500-37976 GCA_036785275.1 Cancer borealis | reverse complement strand
CCACCCACCACCACCACCACCATTCATTAACACCACCACCACCACCACCACCACAATTCATTAACACCACCACCACCACCATCACCATCACCATTCATTAACACTACCACCACCACCATCACCATCACCATTCATTAACACTACCACCACCACCACCACCACCACCATTCATTAGCACCACCACCACCACCACCACCATTCATTAACACCACCACCACCACCACCACCACCATTCATTAACACCACCACCACCACCACCACCACAATTCATTAACACCACCACCACCACCACCACCATTCATTAACACCACCACCACCACCATTCATTAACACCACCACCACCACCACCACCACCACAATTCATTAACACCACCACCACCACCATCACCATCACCATTCATTAACACTACCACCACCACCACCACCACCACCACCACCATCACCACCACCAACACCATCATCACCACCACCAATAGCATCACTACCACTACCATCACCACCATTACTACCATCACTATCACCACCATCACCACCACCATCATCATTACCACCACCACCACCACCACCACCACCACCACCACCACCACCATCACTACCACCACCACCACCACTATCACCATCACCACCACCACCACCACCATCATCACCACCACTATCACTATCACCACCATCACCACCACCATCATCATCTTCACCACCACAACCACCACCATCACCACCACCACCATCACCACCACCATCATCATCACCACCAACACAACCACCACCATCACCACCACCACCACCATTACCACCACCACAGATCAATAAGTAATCACCATCATCACCACCACTACCATGAATATTACTTACACTACTACTTACACTATTACTTATACTACTAATACTATTACTACTACTAAGTGCAAATCCCAACATCTTCACCAAGTAATAGTTTTGATGAGTAAACACACCATAATGTATAAACTATATTGATAATGCATATATTCAACCAGCTTCTTAATTATATAGCTTATAAAACTTGAGACCAGAGTAATAATGAATGCAACTTACCTTGAGGAGACTCACTGTGAACGTGGTGACCTAAGGACCCACTCTGACGATCTGATCCTGTCCGGTCTTTTCACGTCGTTATATTCCCGCCTGCTGCTGCTGCTGCTGCTGCTGCTGCTGCTGCTGCTGCTGCTGCTGCTGCTGCTTCCTACTCGAGATGCACGTAGACACACACACACACACACACACACACACACACACACACACACACACACACATGTATTAATTAACATAATAACATGCCACTTACACTCATATTCACATTTACACATACAAACACGCTCGCACACACGCACACACGTACATTCACACACACACGCACACACACCACTCAACCATCACAATAACCCCACTCTCTCTCTCTCTCTCTCTCTCTCTCTCTCTCTCTCTCTCTCTCTCTCTCTCTCTCTCTCTCTCTCTCTCTCTCTCTCTCTCTCTCTCTCTCTCTCTCTTTTTTTTTTTCTCTTTCTTTCTTTCTTTTCTCTCTCTCTCCTCTCTCTCTCTCTCTCTCTCTCTCTCTCTCTCTCTCTCTCTCTCTCTCTCTCTCTCTCTCTCTCTCTCTCTCTCTCTCTCTCTCTCTCTCTCTCTCACACGCACACGCACACGCACACGCACACGCACACGCACACACACACACACACACACACACACACACACACACACACACACACGAGTTCCCTTGGTTCGTTGGTTAACGTTCCCGCCTTTCACAATGCAAAGCATGGGTTGGAACCCTGCTACTAAGGATTTTTCAATAGAAGGAACGGTTACTGTTCCCCTTGAGCAAGAGGATGGGGGGTGGATGGGTGATGTGTGAGAGCTCTGAGCTCTTTCTACAAGGACTGACGATCGGGAGTCCAGCGCGTGATCCTCCAGACCATGGTGAATAACACACACTTGTTCAACGACCGTCACCGTGAGTTCCTGTTGCATAGCATTACATTCATATCATCTCGCTTTGATCTGCGGTACAAGAAATTATGAAAACCCCAAAAAAGATAATTGAAAATTAGTATGAAGAAGCAATCACCATAATCAACGTCAATTCGAGAAATTTTCTGCCAGGAAATTATCGCATAAGTTACAAGAAAACATTATATGATCCCAACACTATCTCAAGAACAGATACGAATGCAGGAAAACTAATGAATTATAGAGAAAATTATTGTACGTCTGCAGAGTGTACGACACTGTCACGACTCCTGAGGCGAAAATCCATTCAACATCGTTTCAGATCACGTGTCGATTGCCTATCTTTGTTAACAGGTTGATCTTTATAACAAGTTTATCCTGCTGCCTGCTTGCCTGTACGACCTTGTATACGCTTGAGAAACATAAATGGTGGTTACTGGCACTGTGGCTTTGTTGGCGTTGATGAAGCTGTAAGTAGTGTTGGGAATGTTAATTTGACGTTTGAATGTTTTTGTTTGTATTATAAAAGGTCCTAAATTCCTCTAGAGTCTACGAGAAGGAGAGAAATGTGTTAAGATATATAATTCATTTTCATCACATTTTCTTTCACCAACGGCTGGAGAAGGCAGGCTTTCTCTTTTTAACTATGAATCAAACTAGACAATCTCTCTCTCTCTCTCTCTCTCTCTCTCTCTCTCTCTCTCTCTCTCTCTCTCTCTCTCTCTCTCTCTCTCTCTCTCTCTCTCTCTCTCTCTCTCTCTCTCTCTCTCTCTCTCTCTCTCTCTCTCTCTCTCTCTCTCTCCCCCTATGATCTGTTATTCCTACATCTTGAATACTTCTGAAAACATTGCCC
The DNA here is from genome assembly GCA_036785275.1 of Cancer borealis. Taxonomy (NCBI): domain Eukaryota; kingdom Metazoa; phylum Arthropoda; class Malacostraca; order Decapoda; family Cancridae; genus Cancer; species Cancer borealis. The sequence goes on along the minus strand of JAXIVD010004210.1, from coordinate 35,158 downwards.
TGAACTTTTCATTACTTTCTATCCTCATTCCTCAACAACACGACCCTCTTCAGTCATCCCACCAGCAAAGAAGAAACACCCGCACCGTCAAGGTCACGGGAAGAGGCTAAAGGAGTGAGGGGTTGAGGGGTTGAGGGGCTGAGGCGCCGCTGCCATGGCCTTCATTGAACACCCAACAAACACTCCATCACATCCTTTACGCGAACTCTCCTCTCCGCAGCGTAACTTCTTACAAAATAAGGATAAGAAGCATGAGCATTCCACATTACTGGCCTCCTATGAATCAAGGAATTGTAACGAATGATAACATAACGTTGGTGTGTTCATTACGAATATAGTTCTGGTCATTCTTGTTAAAGTAGTACAGGTGACTTGTGGATTTCCCAGGTAGGCAGGATGGTGGTGATGCTGGTGTGGGTGGGGTGACAACAGGGTGTAGTGAGAGGCAAGGTCATGATGGTGTATCTGGATTTTTATTGTTACTTTTAATTAGTAATGCTTAATAACACCCTCCCCCTCACCTAGGCACATGGCGTGAATGTGATACTATTCAAGATGCATCGCCGTAACCACGTTCATTGCATGGTTTGTGGCTAATATTACAACACTGGATACACATGCACTATGCAAAGCTTCACCAATCACAAAAGGAAGGCACATGCTGTATGCACGGGTTCACCACTCACACCACTCACACCACCTGACAATCACAACAAAAAATGGTGTAACATTCTATTCTCCCCCAATTATCAGCACTGATTCTAAAAGGTGGACTTGAACCCACCAATCACAAGGCTGAGGCTGCACCACACGGCGTTCATTCACCAATAACAACTAACAACACTGATATGCCACAAGGCTTTAGTCTGTTCACCAATAACAACACAAAGACACCGTTACAAGCAGCTTTTCCAACACTCCCCGTCTCGCCACACTCTTTCCGGCATTTACATCGTTCGACGCTGTTCTTTCCATGACCAAGTTCAAGTTGATGATGGCTCACACACGTGCACAGTATAAAGCGCATTCTTACATAAATCACAGTTCTCCGTCGTACAATCATGGGACCACAAGTACTCTCAACCATTCACAGAACTCGTCACTTTCCACATGTAACAAATCCAGTCTATTTTCACCATCATTTCCATCCAGTGTGTTGGAATGCACTGAAGCCTAAGTTGCGGCCACACTCTGCACAAGGTAATGGCATAAACACCTTCGCCGTTGGATAGATACTCAAGCGTACAGATCGATTCCTTCATCCACTGTCATCACACATGCACCATTTTCAATATAACTTGGCATTAAATTTCTCAAGAAAATATTATCATTCCCCCAGAACAACACTTATTAATATTATTGGGTTAAAGACAGGCGCTATACAGTGAAGCTCCCGTTATTAGTCACTATAACTCAACTCATTTTAGTTGTATCTTGTATTATTTTTTCAAGGAAATATTGTTTAAATGATCCTTTTTAAATACATATAAAAAAAAAACTTATGTTACATAATCAAGAATGAAACCTAATGGCAATCATTTTTTAAAGGAATCTTATTTTCTTTTTTTCTAGATAAAGAATAATACATCTGAAAGAGCGTAGTAAGACACTCTATTTTGAGGGTCGTCTGTACACATAAGCAGCGACAGTTACGGGAGTTGTGTGCAGCTTCTTGTGTCGTCTTTTGTGATTAATTCAATGGAAAAGGCCCCGACCCTAAACACCTGTTAACAACCAACTATATACACACCTTTGCTTGTATAATAATCATAACCTTCAACACATATTTCGAGATAAGAAGGGGTGGGTGGGGGGATGGGGGATGGGGGAATGGGGGGTGGGGGGATGGGGTGGGTGGGGGTGTGTGCAGCTATCCGCAGCTAGCCAACACTGTGTCCCAAAGGATGGGTTGTGGAGGTGGCCACCAGTAGGCAGTTAATGTACGAAGAATGTATTCGTCAGTTAACCAATAATAAGAAACAGAAGAGATAAAAGTGGGTGAGGAATTTACCAACCAGTTAGCCAATGGCAGGCATCACAAGGGGAGGAGCTGGAGGAGAGGAAGGGAAGGAGCGTTATCATCAAATTAATCTAAAGAGACGATTCCAAACGACCATAAAGCGGCTGCGGGCATATTCGGCGGGACGGGCAGCCTGTCAGCCAGCACGGCCCCGCCTCGTCATCCCACGGGGGATTACGTCACTTATTTACAAAAGCCGCCGACCGTGAGCTGGTGGACGCAAGGAGTGTCGCTCCTCATGCCACACTAGCGGGTCGGGAGTCAAACATTAGGCAGCAACAATGTGCTACACGTCAAGAATAGGGATGTAACCGAGAGTCAGGAGCCAAAATAAGGTCACCATTCACACTCTCTTGGCTTACAATCGGCGCTAAATATTGGCCACACGTCAAAACAAGGTTATAGCTGAAGGCAGAAACAATAATTAAAAAAAAAAAAGGCCGTGACTCACAGCCTTTAGTCATACTGAGGCAGCCGGTCAGGGCCACACGTCAAACAAACACACTAGTTAGGTCCAGAAATTATAATTGGGCCACATAGATGTGACCAATCGTCATAATATTCCCAATACGAAGGGGTATGCATTGGTCCGGCTCAAGGGCCACGCGTCATAGTTATGTAATAATCTACATGCCACAGCTTAAAGCATAAACGCAAGACCATTCAGTGTAATAAAAGTTGGAGAAAAGACAATTGAGTTTCATTAAATGGGTCACGAATTAAGGCCGTGAGAACAGGCCAATCATCTGTGTAACGCAAGTAAGAAAGCCAACTATAGACACCAACACAACACATTCATTATAATAAGGCGGCACACGAAAAAGGCCTTCAGTCCAAGCAAGAAATCAAAGTGAAGACCACGCCAAATATTAATGCTTGGACACACTTCTACCTGCTACAACCACACTCAAACTTAGTTGACATGACCTTGAAATAGAGTTCTTGTCATCATGCAGTAATACTAATAACTGGACAACAAAGTCACTCGTCAACTCAAACCATGGCACAGATATAAACACATTGGTGGTGATGTATTGCTACGTAATAATAACAATAACAATAATAATAAAATTATTAACAATGATAATAATGATAATAATAATAGTAGTAATAATAATAATAATAATAATAATAATAATGATAATAATAATAATAATAATAACAAAAATTATAATTATGATAATACAATAATGATAATAATAATAATAATAATAATAATAATAATAATAATAATAATAATAATAAAAATAATAATAATAATAATAATAATAATAAAAATAAACTATCTACCTATATAGCAGGCTGTTTTCCCTCCTAAAATGTGAAAGTCAAGGCACGGCATACACCCATGCACACACACATATACATTCCCCTCTCACTTAGCCTCTAGGCCCGCATAGGAGAAGGGAAATACACCCCACCCAAACACTGCGCGTCAGGTCAGTCACGCAAACGGGCTTGAGAGCAAAGATCATCTCCACAACAGAGTCCTAAGGTTTATCCAGATCGCTTCATACCTAACTCATGCCCCCTTCCTCCCGCACCTGATATGATCCAAGGGTCATACCAGATGTACAAGAACCTCCACCAAGGGTCGTCAAGGCCGCGTCATTACTCATGCATTGACTATTGCTTTTCGTTCACTCCTATCGTGCACAATCATCCTTCCTTGCTACACAGACATTCATTTTTCATTCAACAATTATTTCACACTGTCCAACCATCCCGTTCTTGACCTTCCTCTCAACCTCACACCTCTTACATCTTTTACATCACATCCTACTGTTCTCTTCACTAACCAGTCCTCCTCCATTCCCTCCATGTGTCCAAACCATCTCAACACTCTGCTCTGCTTGACCACCCAACCCTCATACCACGGTAACAATAATAATGATAATGATAATGATAATAATAATAATAATAATAATAATAATAATAATAATAATAATAGTAATAATAATAATAATAATAATAATAATAATAATAATAATAATAATAATAATAATAATAGTAATAATAATAATAATAATAATTATTATTATTATTATTATTATTATTGTTATTATTATTATTATTATTATTATTATTATTATTATAATAATAGTAATAATAATAGCAACAACAATAATATAATCATGTTATTATTATTACTAATATTATAAGTGTTATTTATGTTACAGCATGACCTCACAATATGCAAGTTTTGGGGCTGCAAAATATCTGGCATATTGCGAATTCGCATATTGTAAAATTATGGTGAATTTCTTCCAAAATTGAGTAACTGTCATTTCAAGTGTTGATTCCTGTGTCACCGATTGAATTTGTGGCAATTCTGGGACTGTTTCACCTGAGTCCAAGTCACTAAACAGGTCCACTGGCTCTATTTGTTGCAACTCTTCATTTGTTTCAGTTTTTTTTTCCCTTAAGTATCTGGAACTTGCAATGTAACCGATTCACATATTTAGAACTCACATATTATGGTTATACTTTACCATTATTATTACTATTATTTTAATTATTATTAGTTATTAACATTTAGTCCTCTGGTGGTGGCTGCAAGAATACTAAATCTTATTCCCTGCAGGTCATACATTGGGACAAAAAAGGGCAGAGCGAGGGGTCTGGGAAACCCTTCCTCTGTATTCTCTCCTACGAATAGGTAAGGCGGCGTGGGTGAAGGGAGGATAATGTCTCCCTGAACCTTTATGTTTTGTTTTGGATATCCTACTTTAAGCGGGATATTAGCTTGATAATTAGATAGATAGATATAGATAGATGATTATTATTACTATTATTATTATGATTATAACAATTATCAATATCTTTGCCAGCACCTTCATTATTGCAGTTTCATTATTAGGTATTATTAAAATATCTGCACTACCAATTTCTATAATGTTGAAAAATCAAACCCTTCCCATTACGAGTTGCGGCATTCCTTTAACAGTCTATATGTTTATACTAAATTACTTCTTCTGCTCGACTCCCTTCTACAAAATCTGTACCATCAAACAATGCAGCTAACTCATCAGCCTCACACCATAACACCACAACACCACAACAATCATAATCCATCCACACCCCATCATTGAGGACACGTGAGCAAGAGAAGTGCAACACAAGTAAGTAACACAACACAACGCAATACAACACAACGCAAAAAAGAAAAATGAAAGTAAGTAAGCAACACAAGGTTCAGCAGCACCTCACAGATCCACTTAACCAACTATTAACTAATCATTCCGTCACCCAGTCATCTTTGACACATAATCTAATGTTGAATCAGTGCTTTGCTAACACACTTCCGTCTTATTCTGTGACTCATGAGGTATGTCCAGTAAAGTGTAATTCTTCATCAAATATAAACACTTCTTTACATACAATACAATGGCGGTTGTCTGTCTGTGTTCTGTAACGGAGCCATAATTCAAAATATTCATGACAGCCTTGACAGATTTATGAGTGTGTGATAAGTGCTGCTGCCACACGCCTCGGGACCTTTGTTTGTCTTGTTTCTATGTCATAAACTTTAAACCACATCGGAACCAATACAATACTACAACCATACTGTTCACCTCATCACAAGTCTGCACCAGAGAAGGAATTTAAAATAATGCTAATTGTTATAACATTTTAAATTCATACAAGTCCTTGATTGAAAGTCTAATGTACTCCATCAGTACCACTATTTGTACTGCTATTACAGATACTACTACTACTACCACTACCACTACCACTACTACTACTACTACTACTACTACTACTACTACTACTACTATATTTATACATATGTGTCTGAGCTAACACACCTTTTGTACTGAAGACCGGAAGATAGGTTGTCGGCTTTCCTTCACTTAATACCTCAGCTGCAAGCCTTGTATGGAGGACCAAAGAATTAAACGAACACATTCTCATACTGCTGATGAAATTAATGTCAGTCAGTCTTCATAAGAATGTGTATGCAATCTGAAATTCTTCATAACCTCAATTAATTTGCTATCATGATTTTACACACCCTATTACACACTATAGTATTCATATGACTCAGCGGTGCTTGACTCAATATTTCAAACTCTACAGCTAAACATTTAATAAAAAGAAGTTCTACCACATTCCACCATGAATCACCACACACACATTAATGTTATGTTCCTCTGATGATAAGGATATTGAGTTTCATTCTCAAATATCTGTGATGAGAACTCCAATCAAATGTTGCCATCTATTAATATTTGAAGTTCCATTTTCATCTATCTATCTATTTATATAGCAGATTTTTATCAGCCAAAAGAGTGTAACCAAGACAAGACACGCCAAGATTCATGGTGACATAACTCTTTCCTTCTCTTTTGCACTTTGTTTTCATAAGGGAGTATGTGGATATACAGAGGAGGGGCTTCCCAGACACTTCACTCCTTCCCTTTTGTCACCTTCTACGAGACGCAAAGATTACAGTTTCGTTGTTGGTAGTGACCATAATTCCCATCAAGCCACAGTATATACTCGTATTGACACACTTCTGATCACTTCTTACTTACTTCCTTGCTTCATCCTTAACTCTTTATACCTTCACAGCTAACACCATTCACCTCACATGCAGCAGTGTGTATCTAACTTTGGATGCTTTCAATTAGAGGCTCTTCTTGGTATACCTGCTCATGATGCAAATGCAGAACAGTGAGCAATGAATATCAACTATTTTAGCAAATATGTGAGTTCTTGTGTAAGGAGTGTTCTATTACTGACACTTCTGTGCATCCATAGAAGAGTTCAAACCAGGCTAAGGCTCCCACACTATGCTGGGTCACATTTCAGCACTGCAGTGACTTAGCAATGTAGAGCATGAGTGGAGTCTGAGGAGGTGATAAGGAACTGAAAGTCGAGATAGTTTGCTCATCTGCTCAGAAGGGAAGATTAGGAACAAATCAAAAGAGCCTGAGAACTCTTATAGAAGGAGATTAAAAAAGAAAATTAGATAATTCCCTTGAGTTAGGTAGCAAGATTAACGAGAGTGCTGGCTCTCACACCAACAAGCTGCCGTGAGCCATGGTAGGACTTGAAACACACAGGCCACAAGCCGACCACTTTACCACTTTACCACTGAACCACCCGCCAACATTACAAGATCAAGGGAAAGGCAGATGGAAAGATGGACTTGCGATGGCGTTACAAAGAATGGGAGCAACAGAAGATGCAATGGACTGGAACAACTTGAGAAGACTCTTGCAAGGTGCCAACCCTTGACACGAGGGAAACGGCAACAAGAAAAGAACAAGAAATGGTTTAACAGGAGCTTATGATGTGTTAAGCAGTTATGACACTATGAATTGTTACTGGTTTAGTGAGTTGCGTTGATTCTACCTTCCTCAAATAAGTACAAATAGGTAGTAATGGAAGGAAAACTGTAGTGAAATATCATATCCTGACTTCATGGGCGCCACCTGTTCCTGTTCCTCTCACATTACCACCAATGATGATAATACTGCACCGCTATGGACAAAAATAAAATAAAATAAAATACACACACACACACACACACACACACACACACACACACACACACACACACCACACACACACACACACACACACACACACACACACACACACACACACACACATCTACGTACTGGCCAAGTAACCTACACTAGCCAGACTCAAGACACATTCCAGAACAACAGTCAACAAGACAAGAGACATCCCGAAGAAGACACACATACACACAAGGCATGGTTCTAGAGCACACTGCTGTACGTAAGCATGTTGATGATGAAGATGAACACAAAGATGATGAGACACAGGCGATCAATTGCAGCGGCCAGCAGAAGATAGTCCAACCCGGAGTACGAGGAGGAGGAAGGGGAGGATGACACGTGGGTGGAGGTGGGAGGAACGGAGGAGTTGTTGCTGGAGCTTGTAAACAACTGGGCGCGTCCATTCTCTCCCATTTCCACCTCCTCTGTTTTGACGGATGAATTGTAAGTCCTCATCGCCTGTTGGGTGCAAGGAAGAAAGGAAGGCTCAGGAAATTCACTCACTTACTTGTTAACTGATTAATTTGTTTTCTAAATGTTATACTTAGCGATCATTAGACTCCTTTATATTCTTATTCTCATCTCCATTATTGTCAATATGACATAATTTTTCAAGCATTCTTCTCAGCTTTATTAGCTATGTTACCAATACTATCGTCATCATCATCATCATCATCATCATCAGTATGCACACACTTGTGCGTGTTGGCTTTGATCACCTAATGGTGGTTTGCCAAGCTACAAGGCCTATACCAGCCTCCAAATATAGACCTAGATCTTTCAGGTGACTCACAATCACTTTTATTCAAGTTTTCTTGGATCAAACTCTAAAAATTCTACTAACTCTATTCAGATATGTGACTCGTTCAACCCAATCACTCTCCGCCATCCTCTCAACGTGTCCCTTCCACCTCCGTTTACCTCTTCCCATCAAGACACTGTACACTCACCTCCCATCCTATCCCTTATCTTACCATCTGTAATCCTCTAATCCCCAGGTTTGTTGTGCAATGATGCACTATGCATACATATCATCATCATCATCATCATCATTCCTGTATGCTTTAGTGTGCAAACATTGTCCTCCTTCACTGGCCAGATTCTGTTAGCATACACCATTACACTCCACAAGGCACATATAGCTGCTTCTTGGAGAGAGTTCCCACAATGACAATAAAAGTAGCAGTTCCCCAAATATCCTCCATTCATTTTCAAAAGTTTTTATTCCTACACGAACACATGCATTGACTCTTGCACTGAAAAAATTATTTCATACCATCCAAGGACTTTCCATTTAAGCCAATTTGTTCTCGTCCATCTGTCCCATTTCCCCTCCACCTTGCAGCACATTGAAACACAACTCCAATATTCTATAACCTACCTCTAATCAATACTTGATATGTATAGCAAATAGTATTTATGGTGAGTATCAAGATGGAAAGAGACAACACCAAAGTTGGAAAACTAACAATAAAGAATAATGATAGAAATGTAAGGCAAAACCTATCAATTGAGGAGGTCAGTGTTGCATCCTCACAGAGAATAAAACATATGATTTAATCATATATCAACTTTAAGTGTAAATGTGATGCTTCCAATTTAATTTCAAATAGGCCTACTGAATGTACCTTTTTTTTGTTATGTTTAGTCTGCCCTTAGATCTTGTATTCCCAAGGGGATACTGCATTATATAAATGTTTTTACTCACATCATTCATACTTTCATACTATATGTTTATATTAAGGTTTATATTAGGATTGTTTCTCCAAACTTTCAAATCCTATGCAGTCAACCCCTCCCACAAGACAGTTTTCTATGGAAAGAAATTAATATCATAATCTTATCATTATTAATAGTTATTAACTTGTCAAAATGCTCTCCATAGTCTAATATAATTAACCTACTTAGTTATCTTCCCACAAAATTTTGTTAAGAATGACGTAATATTGCACCATGTGATGTGATCCCACACCCCAGGGCCTGTCCCTGAGGAAAGTCACGTAGACAAAAATGTTCCCCTATATAGTAATCCAGAGATCAGGTTCAATAGATATCTAAATGTCACTTATTTAGCGTCAAAATTAATTTCCTATAAATTGATAACTATTTCACGTCTCAATAATCAATTAATAATAAGATCAAAGGAGGAATATCCTCGAAACCCCCCCTTCCCCCTTCTCATCTCCCGCCTTTTTCCCAGACAGCGTCATTCGTGGCTCACCCTCCATTGTGTTCGCAGGTGAGTGACATCGCTCTCGAAATCCCTCAATATTTGTGAAATCCAATACCTCTCGCCATTATTATATAGTCCACAATCTTCCCCAGTAGTCTGACAATACATGTAAACCCCTATTGAGATCTATTATAAGTGGATAATATCAATTTCCTTCTCTTAAAGAAGGACAACGTGGTTTCAAAACCGCATGGCCTCCTGTGTCCCCTGTTCCCCTTCAAAATAATATTTCATAGTGTACAATATATATTTTTCCCGGTAATCTCTATGTTATTGTGACTGTGTATTAACTTCTGAGTTAAGGAAGTGAATTATCATTCGTGGCTCACCCTCCATTGTGTTCGCAGGGAAAGAATGCCTCCACGACAGTTACACCAATTTCTCATTTACTTTCTTTTGTTTTTGTAGTTAAATGAACGGCTAGAAAGCCACTGCCAAATTTCCAAGTTAAGCTTAGGAAACTATGTGTCACGTAAGACGGTCTGATAGACCCAGCCCATGTATCCAGGAATAGGAATCGCGTATTCCTACTTAGTGAGGAAGAGTTATACTATGTATGCATAAACAGAAACATTGAGATCATCTTACTTTCGGAAATCCCCTGAGAAAAGGTTCTTTAACTGTTCTCAGGCCCAGTTACAAAATTATAACATTTTTAAGGTGATATTTTTCAGGGAAGGGAGTCAAGGGTATAATGTATAATGTGTGAAGAGCTTGGTATCTCGAGGTGAGATATGTATTGCCAACTCTGTATTTATTTTCTTTTTGAGGAAGGTGAAGTTTTTTCTGCCATGAGCCATTAAGTTGTCTGATACTATAACTAAGCCGTGTTTCTAAGACTCAATGATCAGCCTGTAATATTCAAAGTATACATTAAATAAATAACTCAAGTAAAATCTGAGAAAGTGATTCTGTGTTAATACTAACCTCCGTTTGGTGTGGTAAGGTTAATAGGGAGGTGCTCAACACTCTTGAAAAAAGGATATGAAACAAATCCACGAATCCATGTGTCTTATTGAAACTCAGTCCACTCTACCAAATAACTAAATTGTTAAATCAGTTCCCCCTTTCTTTTCATTGGTCGCCTATATTTCCCTGGTAGTAATTATTTTCTCTTTCGAATATTTTAACTTCCCTTTAGGAAGAAATTAAATTCCCTGAGAATCCCCTAATTCTCATTAAACCTTTGGGGGTGGTGGCAGCTTTCTTTTCTTAATATTCAGGGAAATATCCAACATCAGGGACCATTAATTAATATAATTAATCAAAGTAAATATATTTTTAATTGCCATGAGAGTTCTCCATTCGAAGTTAATTTAATGACAAGGCACCACACTGGTGGTCCTTCAGCAGTGAAGTGAAAGTAAAATAAATTAATTAAAAGAATAGAATAACAGAACAACAATTAACAAAATAAATAAATATAAAAATAACGCCCCCGTCCCCCCCCCGGGCACCACACTGGTGGCTTAAGCGGTGGGATTCAAAGTGTTTTGAGCACTACCTAACAATTACCACAGCAAGTGAGGATGAAAAAGTTTCTTGTCATGCAATAATCAAGTAAGAGGAATGATAAATGAAGTAGTTGTACTCAGAGCCCTACGTGACACATGATTTGTTCTTTTGCTAAGGTATAGCTCTGGGTTAGGTTAAGTTAGTCTGGATTAAGTTAGTAAATAAGTTAGCCTGGATTAAGGTACCCTAACGATTATCCCGCTATAGTTTGGATAACTCGGGAAACGTTAGATGTAAAGGAAGATAATGATTTTGTGGAAGCAAGTTGATGTTATTTTTGTTTAATTAGGCACCTAATTGTGTCAGGTTTTGCCCACATTGCCGTAATCATTTAGTAAAGCTCGAGTTTATTTTTTTTTGGTGATGAAATTAAGTAAGGTTAGTGAGTTAAAGATTCAACAACTTAGAGGCACCCTAAACTTCCAACACAAACAAAACACACACACTGTTCTGGAGAGCATGGAGCAGTACGTCGCAGGCCTCGGAATGCCCCAGTCTATGGTCCACGACAACGGATTGGAGTCCGTGTCGCAGCAGTTCAAGATCTCTACAGGAGACATCGGATCCTCAGTCTTCACATGGCAGTCAAGACCAAAGCCACATGTGGACAAAGAGGAGTGGTTACTGACTCCTCTGGAAGTTTTGTGTGCCGGGAAAGACAATGATGAACCGATGCCTCCACGGCTGTGTGGTGGACCTGAGCGATGTATTGAGGAGTGTGGATACAGTGGCTGGGCAGAAACAACCCCAAAGAACTATGCCACAATGGGTGTTAGTTTTAAGGTGTAGAGGAACAGGTTTGGACAATTAGTGGTGCTAAGTTAGTCCCCTTGGAGGTATGTTGCTTGTGAATCGACCCAGGTGTGACAGGTCGTTAGACTATCCACCTTAATTCCCCCGGGCCTAGTTTGAGCCCTGAAGGAGTGGTGAACTTTTAAAGTAGAAGATAAGTTCACAGGATTGTGTGTAGTTCACACAATGGACTAGTTCAGGAAGCTGTAGGCCACTTTAACGTGAGGGAATCACACCTGGTAGTAGTGTGATTAGGCCTCTAAGCTACAGTCTGCCGGTGTTAGGAGGTGGAGGAGACATCAGGACGTAGCCTAAGCTCTGTCAAATGCTTCCTGTATGACCACTTGCTGCGGAAACGAATGAAGGGTGATTGAATGCGAATGTTGTGAGCAAATGAAGATGAATGACTGAGAATTTATGTTATTGTTTGTTTTGGTGTGAAAGTCAAGGGCTGGAAGGCTCAACTTAGCTACCGAGTGTCCGGGATCTTGTACAGTTGACGAGATCATCCATACTTCTCTCATGAGTATGTGGACTGGGGTGTGCCCTACAATAATCTGAACTACAGCCAAGTAGCAGCAGTAGCCAGGCAATTGGTTTCTCAGGAACCACATATTACGTTGCCAGTGTTTTAGCCAGGAAGGGCAGCAGAAGTAGTGGAGTGGTGGGGAAGGTCGAGTGAATGTTAGACTGATGGAAAACCAAGGTGGGTTGTAGCCTTAGTGACCACTAAACCAGTTCCTAAATGGTAAACCTGTTAGGATGTAATTTTTTTTATTATTAGTGAGTAAAAACATTTCACCCGGAGGGAAAAGTCGTGTGATGCTTCCAATTTAATTTCAAATAGGCCTACTGAATGTACCTTTTTTTTGTTATGTTTAATCTGCCCTTAGATCCTGTATTCCCAAGGGGATACTGCATTATATAAATGTTTTTACTCACATCATTCATACTTTTATGCTATATGTTTATATTAAGGTTTATATTAGAATTGTTTCTCCAAACTTTCAAATCCTATGCAGTCAACCCCTCCCACAAGACAGTTTTCTATAGAAAGAAATTAATATCATAATCTTATCATTATTAATAGTTATTAACTTGTCAAAATGCTCTCCATAGTCTAATATAATTAACCTACTTAGTTATCTTCCCACAAAATTTTGTTAAGAATGACGTAATATTGCACCATGTGATGTGATCCCACACCCCAGGGCCTGTCCCTGAGGAAAGTCACGTAGACAAAAATGTTCCCCTATATAGTAATCCAGAGATCAGGTTCAATAGATATCTAAATGTCACTTATTTAGCGTCAAAATTAATTTCCTATAAATTGATAACTATTTCACGTCTCAATAATCAATTAATAATAAGATCAAAGGAGGAATATCCTCGAAACCCCCCCTTCCCCCTTCTCATCTCCCGCCTTTTTCCCAGACAGCGTCATTCGTGGCTCACCCTCCATTGTGTTCGCAGGTGAGTGACATCGCTCTCGAAATCCCTCAATATTTGTGAAATCCAATACCTCTCGCCATTATTATATAGTCCACAATCTTCCCCAGTAGTCTGACAATACATGTAAACCCCTATTGAGATCTATTATAAGTGGATAATATCAATTTCCTTCTCTTAAAGAAGGACAACGTGGTTTCAAAACCGCATGGCCTCCTGTGTCCCCTGTTCCCCTTCAAAATAATATTTCATAGTGTACAATATATATTTTTCCCGGTAATCTCTATGTTATTGTGACTGTGTATTAACTTCTGAGTTAAGGAAGTGAATTATCATTCGTGGCTCACCCTCCATTGTGTTCGCAGGGAAAGAATGCCTCCACGACAGTTACACCAATTTCTCATTTACTTTCTTTTGTTTTTGTAGTTAAATGAACGGCTAGAAAGCCACTGCCAAATTTCCAAGTTAAGCTTAGGAAACTATGTGTCACGTAAGACGGTCTGATAGACCCAGCCCATGTATCCAGGAATAGGAATCGCGTATTCCTACTTAGTGAGGAAGAGTTATACTATGTATGCATAAACAGAAACATTGAGATCATCTTACTTTCGGAAATCCCCTGAGAAAAGGTTCTTTAACTGTTCTCAGGCCCAGTTACAAAATTATAACATTTTTAAGGTGATATTTTTCAGGGAAGGGAGTCAAGGGTATAATGTATAATGTGTGAAGAGCTTGGTATCTCGAGGTGAGATATGTATTGCCAACTCTGTATTTATTTTCTTTTTGAGGAAGGTGAAGTTTTTTCTGCCATGAGCCATTAAGTTGTCTGATACTATAACTAAGCCGTGTTTCTAAGACTCAATGATCAGCCTGTAATATTCAAAGTATACATTAAATAAATAACTCAAGTAAAATCTGAGAAAGTGATTCTGTGTTAATACTAACCTCCGTTTGGTGTGGTAAGGTTAATAGGGAGGTGCTCAACACTCTTGAAAAAAGGATATGAAACAAATCCACGAATCCATGTGTCTTATTGAAACTCAGTCCACTCTACCAAATAACTAAATTGTTAAATCAGTTCCCCCTTTCTTTTCATTGGTCGCCTATATTTCCCTGGTAGTAATTATTTTCTCTTTCGAATATTTTAACTTCCCTTTAGGAAGAAATTAAATTCCCTGAGAATCCCCTAATTCTCATTAAACCTTTGGGGGTGGTGGCAGCTTTCTTTTCTTAATATTCAGGGAAATATCCAACATCAGGGACCATTAATTAATATAATTAATCAAAGTAAATATATTTTTAATTGCCATGAGAGTTCTCCATTCGAAGTTAATTTAATGACAAGGCACCACACTGGTGGTCCTTCAGCAGTGAAGTGAAAGTAAAATAAATTAATTAAAAGAATAGAATAACAGAACAACAATTAACAAAATAAATAAATATAAAAATAACGCCCCCGTCCCCCCCCCCCGGGCACCACATAAAAATGAAGCATTCAATGAGACAATGAAAGTTACATTATTATTACAAATTTCCTTGCCAGCACATGAAGACAAAATTTAAGAGTGAATGCAAAATGTTTTGTCATACATAACCATCAAGGAAACACTATTATCAGTCAACACTTTTTAAATGTTCATGTACTATTATAATATTACATTTATGAAATGTAGGACAAGAAAAAATGAAAGTTCCCAAACATGTCCTCATTGAGGTTATCAAATGTTCCTTCAAATTCAACACCATTACAATGTTTAGTTGGCCATACAATGCTTTCCCAGATGGACAACTGCATGACTGTTACTTCACCCAACTCAAATGAACTTACCTGCCACGGCGCAGGCATGATGAGGCTGCGGTAGTTGTTGAGGCAGAGGCAGGCAGAGACGAGGTGAAGGCCGGTAGTGACCTGGGATGAGAGTGGAGTGGCGTGGGGGTCCCGAGCCAGACGGGTGGTGATGGCTGTCACCACAACACTGGCCACCGTCAGGAGCAGCTGCTGACACACTAGCTCCACTGTGAAGGGGAAAGAGGAGGATATTACATAGGAAGAACAGATACCTGGACACCTGTTGGTATCTACTCAACTACATACTGCTTGAACACTACATGCGAGAGATTAAAGATAGAATAGAACAAGGCTCCTCCCCGTCCATCTCTCTCTACGGCAATGTGCCGCTGGGAACAGTAGGAAAGGAACACCATGTACAGTGGAACCTTGACTTACGAGTGCCCCAACATACGAGTTTTTTGAGACACGAGCCGTCACTCGGTCGATTTTTTGCTTTGAATTGCGAGCCAAAATTTGAGGTACGAGTCATATTCAGGACTGCGTTCACTAGACAATACTGCTACAGTAGCAAACCTACAGGAGCTTAGTGCCAACATATAAAATATTATAGTTTGTTACCATGAAATGCTTATTTATTATAATTAAACGAAATATTACAAACCGAGCAATACGGAGCATGCAGTATTGTCTTAGTAAACGCAGCCATACGCCCACCCAGCTCTCCCATGCAAAATTCGTTCTCTGCTTGTGTTTACCTCGCCGCGTAAGGATCTCTGTTGTGCTTGCGTTCTGTGCTTTTGTGCATTTATTTTACCAAATTTCTTGTTTGTAACCATGGGTGCTAAGAAAGTGAGAGGAAAGGACAGCGGTGCAAAGAAGAAAAGGATGATGTCTATCGAAATAAAGCGTGAAATCATAGAAAAACACGAGCAAGGTGTGCCAGTAATCGACTTGGCGAGGCAATACGACCGTAGTACTTCTACGATATGTACCATATTGAAGCAGGAGTCAATAAAGGCTATAACACCAGCCAAGGGCGTTAAAATAATTTCTAAGCTCCGGACCTCTGTCCATGAAAAGATGGAGAATATGCTATTGATGTGGGTGAGAGAGAAGGAGTTTGCGGGAGATACCGTTACGGAGGATATCACCTGCGAGAAGGCACGAGCCATTTATGCTGATTTGCTTTACATTATCTTTCATTATGTTTTTATACAATATTTGTTATTTATAAATACAGTTTTCTTATTTAAAAACACGTAACAAAAAATTGGGTGGTATTTTGGGGGCTGGAACGGATTAATGGCATTTCAATTAATTTCAATGGGGAAAATTGATTTGATATACGAGCAAATTGAGTTACGAGCTCGGTCACGGAACGAATTAAACTCGTAAGTCAAGGTTCCACTGTACCTTGAAAAAAAAAAACACAGGTGTGATGCTTCCCATTTAATTTCAAATAGGCCTACTGAATGTACCTTTTTTTTTGTTATGTTTAGTCTGCCCTTAGATCCTGTATTCCCAAGGGGATACTGCATTATATAAATGTTTTTACTCACATCATTCATACTTTTATGCTATATGTTTATATTAAGGTTTATATTAGAATTGTTTCTCCAAACTTTCAAATCCTATGCAGTCAACCCCTCCCACAAGACAGTTTTCTATGGAAAGAAATTAATATCATAATCTAATCACTATTAATAGTCATTAACTTGTCAAAATGCTCTCCATAGTCTAATATAATTAACCTACTTAGTTATCTTCCCACAAAACTTTGTTAAGGATGACGTAATATTGCATCATGTGAGGCGATCATGCCCCGGGGCCTGTCGAGCTGAGCAAAGTCACGTACACCAGAATTTTCCCCCATATAGTAATCCAGAGATCAGGTTCAATAGATATCTAAATGTCACTTATTTAGCGTAAAAATTAATTTCCTATAAATTGATAACTATTTCACGTCTCAATAATCAATTAATAATAAGATCAAAGGAGGAATATCCTCGAAACCCCCCCCTTCCCCCTTCTCATCTCCCGCCTTTTTCCCAGACAGCGTCACTCGTGGTACACCCTTGATTGTGTTCGCAGGTGAGTGACATCGCTCTCGAAATCCCTCAATATTTGTGAAATCCAATACCTCTCGCCATTATTATATAGTCCACAATCTTCCCCAGTAGTCTGACAATACATGTAAACCCCTATTGAGATCTATTATAAGTGGATAATATCAATTTCCTTCTCTTAAAGAAGGACAACGTGGTTTCAAAACCGCATGGTCCCCTGTTCCCCTTCAAAATAATATTTCATAGTGTACAATATATATTTTTCCCGGTAATCTCTATGTTATTGTGACTGTGTATTAACTTCTGAGTTAAGGAAGTGAATTATACTGACTCGTGGTACACCCTTGATTGTGTTCGCAGGGAAAGAATGCCTCCACGACAGTTACACCAATTTCTCATTTACTTTCTTTTGTTTTTGTAGTTAAATGAACGGCTAGAAAGCCACTGCCAAATTTCCAAGTTAAGCTTAGGAAACTATGTGTCACGTAAGACGGTCTGATAGACCCAGCCCATGTATTCAGGAATAGGAATCGCGTATTCCTACTTAGTGAGGAAGAATTATACTATGTATGCATAAACAGAAACATTGAGATCACCTTACTTTCGGAAATCCCCTGAGAAAAGGTTCTTTAACTGTTCTCAGGCCCAGTTACAAAATTATAACATTTTTAAGGTGATATTTTTCAGGGAAGGGAGTCAAGGGTATAATGTATAATGTGTGAAGAGCTTGGTATCTCGAGGTGAGATATGTATTGCCAACTCTGTATTTATTTTCTTTTTGAGGAAGGTGAAGTTTTCTGCCATGAGCCATTAAGTTGTCTGATACTATAACTAAGCCGTGTTTCTAAGACTCAGTGATCAGCCTGTGATATTCAAAGTATACATTAAATAAATAACTCAAGTAAAATCTGAGAAAGTGATTCTGTGTTAATACTAACCTCCGTTTGGTGTGGTAATGTTAATAGGGAGGTGCTCAACACTCTTGAAAAAGGATATGAAACAAATCCACGAATCCATGTGCCTTATTGAAACTCAGTCCACTCTACCAAATAACTAAATTGTTAAATCAGTTCCCCCTTTCTTTTCATTGGTCGCCTATATTTCCCTGGTAGTAATTATTTTCTCTTTCGAATATTTTAACTTCCCTTTAGGAAGAAATTAAATTCCCTGAGAATCCCCTAATTCTCATTAAACCTTTGGGGGTGGTGGCAGCTTTCTTTCCTTAATATCCAGGGAAATATCCAACATCAGGGACCATTAATTAATATAATTAATCAAAGTAAATATATTTTTAATTGCCATGAGAGTTCCCCATTCGAAGTTAATTTAATGACAAGGCACCACACTGGTGGTCCTTCAGCAGTGAAGTGAAAGTAAAACAAATTAATTAGATAAAGAAAAGAATAACAGAACAACAATTAACAACAAAATAAATAAATATAAAAATAACGCCCCCGTCCCCCCCCCCGGGCACCACACTGGTGGCTTAAGCGGTGGGATTCAAAGTGTTTTGAGCACTACCTAACAATTACCACAGCAAGTGAGGATGAAAAAGTTTCTTGTCATGCAATAATCAAGTAAGAGGAATGATAAATGAAGTAGTTGCACTCAGGGCCCTACGTGACACATGATTTGTTCTTTTGCTAAGGTATAGCTCTGGGTTAGGTTAAGTTAGTCTGGATTAAGTTAGTAAATAAGTTAGCCTGGATTAAGGTACCCTAACGATTATCCCGCTATAGTTTGGATAACTCGGGAAACGTTAGATGTAAAGGAAGATAATGATTTTGTGGAAGCAAGTTGATGTTATTTTTGTTTAATTAGGCACCTAATTGTGTCAGGTTTTGCCCACATTGCCGTAATCATTTAGTAAAGCTCGAGTTTATTTTTTTTTGGTGATGAAATTAAGTAAGGTTAGTGAGTTAAAGATTCAACAACTTAGAGGCACCCTAAACTTCCAACACAAACAAAACACACACACTGTTCTGGAGAGCATGGAGCAGTACGTCGCAGGCCTCGGAATGCCCCAGTCTATGGTCCACGACAACGGATTGGAGTCCGTGTCGCAGCAGTTCAAGATCTCTACAGGAGACATCGGATCCTCAGTCTTCACATGGCAGTCAAGACCAAAGCCACATGTGGACAAAGAGGAGTGGTTACTGACTCCTCTGGAAGTTTTGTGTGCCGGGAAAGACAATGATGAACCGATGCCTCCACGGCTGTGTGGTGGACCTGAGCGATGTATTGAGGAGTGTGGATACAGTGGCTGGGCAGAAACAACCCCAAAGAACTATGCCACAATGGGTGTTAGTTTTAAG
Organism: Cancer borealis; assembly: GCA_036785275.1. Lineage (NCBI taxonomy): Eukaryota > Metazoa > Arthropoda > Malacostraca > Decapoda > Cancridae > Cancer > Cancer borealis. Next base: position 15,442 of record JAXIVD010004210.1, on the reverse strand, counting down.
GTGTAGAGGAACAGGTTTGGACAATTAGTGGTGCTAAGTTGCAATCCCCTTGGAGGTATGTTGTTGGTGGATCGACCCAGGTGTGACAGGTCGATAGACTATCCACCTTAATTCCCCCGGGCCTAGTTTGAGCCCTGAAGGAGTGGTGAACTTTTAAAGTAGAAGATAAGTTCACAGGATTGTGTGTAGTTCACACAATGGACTAGTTCAGGAAGCTGTAGGCCACTTTAACGTGAGGGAATCACACCTGGTAGTAGTGTGATTAGGCCTCTAAGCTACAGTCTGCCGGTGTTAGGAGGTGGAGGAGACATCAGGACGTAGCCTAAGCTCTGTCAAATGCTTCCTGTATGACCACTTGCTGCGGAAACGAATGAAGGGTGATTGAATGCGAATGTTGTGAGCAAATGAAGATGAATGACTGAGAATTTATGTTATTGTTTGTTTTGGTGTGAAAGTCAAGGGCTGGAAGGCTCAACTTAGCTACCGAGTGTCCGGGATCTTGTACAGTTGACGAGATCATCCATACTTCTCTCATGAGTATGTGGACTGGGGTGTGCCCTGCAATAATCTGAACTACAGCCAAGTAGCAGCAGTAGCCAGGCAATTGGTTTCTCAGGAACCACATATTACGTTGCCAGTGTTTTAGCCAGGAAGGGCTGCAGAAGTAGTGGAGTGGTGGGGAAGGTCGAGTGAATGTTAGACTGATGGAAAACCAAGGTGGGTTGTAACCTTAGTGACCACTAAACCAGTTCCTAAATGGTAAACCTGTTAGGATGTAATTTTTTTTTTATTATTAGTGAGTAAAAACATTTCACCCGGAGGGAAAAGTCGTGTGATGCTTCCCATTTAATTTCAAATAGGCCTACTGAATGTACCTTTTTTTTTGTTATGTTTAGTCTGCCCTTAGATCCTGTATTCCCAAGGGGATACTGCATTATATAAATGTTTTTACTCACATCATTCATACTTTTATGCTATATGTTTATATTAAGGTTTATATTAGAATTGTTTCTCCAAACTTTCAAATCCTATGCAGTCAACCCCTCCCACAAGACAGTTTTCTATGGAAAGAAATTAATATCATAATCTAATCACTATTAATAGTCATTAACTTGTCAAAATGCTCTCCATAGTCTAATATAATTAACCTACTTAGTTATCTTCCCACAAAACTTTGTTAAGGATGACGTAATATTGCATCATGTGAGGCGATCATGCCCCGGGGCCTGTCGAGCTGAGCAAAGTCACGTACACCAGAATTTTCCCCCATATAGTAATCCAGAGATCAGGTTCAATAGATATCTAAATGTCACTTATTTAGCGTAAAAATTAATTTCCTATAAATTGATAACTATTTCACGTCTCAATAATCAATTAATAATAAGATCAAAGGAGGAATATCCTCGAAACCCCCCCCTTCCCCCTTCTCATCTCCCGCCTTTTTCCCAGACAGCGTCACTCGTGGTACACCCTTGATTGTGTTCGCAGGTGAGTGACATCGCTCTCGAAATCCCTCAATATTTGTGAAATCCAATACCTCTCGCCATTATTATATAGTCCACAATCTTCCCCAGTAGTCTGACAATACATGTAAACCCCTATTGAGATCTATTATAAGTGGATAATATCAATTTCCTTCTCTTAAAGAAGGACAACGTGGTTTCAAAACCGCATGGTCCCCTGTTCCCCTTCAAAATAATATTTCATAGTGTACAATATATATTTTTCCCGGTAATCTCTATGTTATTGTGACTGTGTATTAACTTCTGAGTTAAGGAAGTGAATTATACTGACTCGTGGTACACCCTTGATTGTGTTCGCAGGGAAAGAATGCCTCCACGACAGTTACACCAATTTCTCATTTACTTTCTTTTGTTTTTGTAGTTAAATGAACGGCTAGAAAGCCACTGCCAAATTTCCAAGTTAAGCTTAGGAAACTATGTGTCACGTAAGACGGTCTGATAGACCCAGCCCATGTATTCAGGAATAGGAATCGCGTATTCCTACTTAGTGAGGAAGAATTATACTATGTATGCATAAACAGAAACATTGAGATCACCTTACTTTCGGAAATCCCCTGAGAAAAGGTTCTTTAACTGTTCTCAGGCCCAGTTACAAAATTATAACATTTTTAAGGTGATATTTTTCAGGGAAGGGAGTCAAGGGTATAATGTATAATGTGTGAAGAGCTTGGTATCTCGAGGTGAGATATGTATTGCCAACTCTGTATTTATTTTCTTTTTGAGGAAGGTGAAGTTTTCTGCCATGAGCCATTAAGTTGTCTGATACTATAACTAAGCCGTGTTTCTAAGACTCAGTGATCAGCCTGTGATATTCAAAGTATACATTAAATAAATAACTCAAGTAAAATCTGAGAAAGTGATTCTGTGTTAATACTAACCTCCGTTTGGTGTGGTAATGTTAATAGGGAGGTGCTCAACACTCTTGAAAAAGGATATGAAACAAATCCACGAATCCATGTGCCTTATTGAAACTCAGTCCACTCTACCAAATAACTAAATTGTTAAATCAGTTCCCCCTTTCTTTTCATTGGTCGCCTATATTTCCCTGGTAGTAATTATTTTCTCTTTCGAATATTTTAACTTCCCTTTAGGAAGAAATTAAATTCCCTGAGAATCCCCTAATTCTCATTAAACCTTTGGGGGTGGTGGCAGCTTTCTTTCCTTAATATCCAGGGAAATATCCAACATCAGGGACCATTAATTAATATAATTAATCAAAGTAAATATATTTTTAATTGCCATGAGAGTTCCCCATTCGAAGTTAATTTAATGACAAGGCACCACACTGGTGGTCCTTCAGCAGTGAAGTGAAAGTAAAACAAATTAATTAGATAAAGAAAAGAATAACAGAACAACAATTAACAACAAAATAAATAAATATAAAAATAACGCCCCCGTCCCCCCCCCCGGGCACCACAC
>JAXIVD010004209.1:30000-35000 GCA_036785275.1 Cancer borealis | reverse complement strand
TTGGTAATCTGATTCAAGAGAAAAGAAAGAATAATTGATGTTAAAATTCCCATTCCCGATAATATTGATGTCAAAATCGCCGTTAAGTCTCCTTTATAAAACAAACACATGATTTACTTCAAATAATGGGAAGAAAAATATGGAACAGGAAGGAAAGCAAATAGATTAAGGAACAAAAAGAGTGAATAATGGATGGAAAGACATTTAAAGACACATTAATAACAAGTAGACATTCAAGAGGAAAAGAAAGAGAGAGAGAGAGAAAGGAGAGAGAGAAAGCAAAAACAAAACTGTCCCTAGTTCTCACCTTTCGGGACGCCTCAGTTACCAGTAAGGTGAGCCAGATATACATACGGGAGCAACGTCCGAGTGTTGCACCGGCGGCTCCCTCGAACTTACGGCATCGGGCTGCTATTGGGTGTCCATTGAAGCCCTCCAGCCGAACGAGGACGCGAGTGGCCCAAGGGAGGGACAGAGGGAGGGAGAGGGTGGGAGAGGGAGAGGGCAGGAGAGGTATGTATTGAGCATGGGAGTTGAGGTGAGTTTTCCCGTTCGGTAATGCCTTGGACGAGACGAGTTTTGTGAGGGTGGTAGTGAGGAACCCTACTTGTCCCCCCTCTCCCATGACCCCCTTTTTTTCCCTCTCTCAGGGGCAGTTATGCATTTTTTTTTTTCTTTTTTGTGAGGTGACGAGTTTTACAGATCAGAGCGACGGTGCAGTTCAGATTATCTTAGTTCCCTTTTTCTTTTCTTCCTTGGATATATGTTTTCTTTTTTATATTAAGTTAGTGTGTATGTGTGTGTGTGTGTGTGTGTGTGTGTGTGTGTGTGTGTGTGTGTGTGTGTGTGTGTGTGTGTGTGTGTGTGTGTGTGTGTGTTACTTATCACCAAGTCTTGCCATTGGGCGCGCTAAGGGGAAGCCCAATGATCATGGCGGCATTTAGCGGCGAAAAATGGGACGATCCTTGCGACAACAGGTAGTTTGCACCATTAGGCGAGCGCGTGTGCACACACACACACACACACACACACACACACACACACACACACACACACACACACACACACACACACACACACACATCGATACAATATGCGTCGTTCAATTTTATCAAGTTAAAAAGAAAAAAAAAACTCGTAAACATTTATTTCCATTTTTGGTTTAGAGGAACTTTTAAAAAAATTAATGAAAAATAGAAATGTTAGAAAACCTTGACTCACCTTTAACATGTACATCTTGCAAAGCCTCCCCTGGCCTGAAACACCTGAAGGGTCTCTTAAAGCTTCCTTCCTCTCTCTCTCTCTCTCTCTCTCTCTCTCTCTCTCTCTCTCTCTCTCTCTCTCTCTCTCTCTCTCTCTCTTTCTCTTTCTCTTTCTCTTTCTCTTTTTTCCTCCTGCTGTGCTATAAAGAATGACAAACACATAGAAGGATTTTGTTTCTTAATCTCCCAGAGCACCATAACCTCCCTTGACGGTCCTGTTGTCTCCGTCTTAGGTTAGGTTCCATCTTCACTAACACCTCCCCTTCTTCCCTATCTTCAGCACAACCAACACCACCACCACCACCACCATCATCATCTCTATTCTCATCCTGCCATTACCGCCTCATCCTCACATCCTCCCATCCTCTTCCCTCTCTCTTCCTTTTCCTCCTCATTTCCTCCCTTCGCTGGCCATCACTACCCACTACCGTCTCCATCACAACCTCCACCATCTCCTCCCTCTCCATCTCCATCACCACCACCATCACCATCACATCAGCGCGTGTAATCACAGGACCAAATGCTTCGCCTCTGATCCCGTACGAATATTTAAGGGATGACCATTCCCCCAATATCTTTCTCATTCTTTCAGGCGGGATAACGTGGCTCTTCTACGGTCCTACGATAACATAAACTCCCGCTGAGAGAGAGAGAGAGAGAGAGAGAGAGAGAGAGAGAGAGAGAGAGAGAGAGAGAGAGAGAGAGAGAGAGAGAGAGAGAGAGAATGGTGTTAGCCTCAATGAAACCAGGATGTAAAGATTATATTTTTTGTGAAGTGTTTCTAAGTTTTATTTAAGTTTCTCGTCTCGTTTATTTCATTTTTTATTTCTCTTCGTTTCCTGGGTGATCCAGTTTCCATTTTACGTGTCCTTATTTTTTTCCCATTATTATGAAGTGGATAATTTATAAGTTTTTTTCTTCTTCTCTCCTTCCCGAATATTTTACATCTCGCATATGTATTTTCTATACGTGTTTTTCCTTGAAATGTTCTCGTTCCATTTATTTTTATTCTTTCTTGGGTTTGTGCGAGTTTGTTTTTGTAAGTATGCGACACAGGTGTGGGTGGAGGGGGTGGGTGGGTGGGAGGGTTGCTGTTCCTGGAAGGGAATCAGCTTCGTTATATATAGTTTCCCCTTTGCTTGGCGGATCTTTGTTGTCATATTATATTCATTCCTTATTGTTTTATTTATACACCAGCGTCTTGCTCTCATGTGTATATCTATCTTTTTGTTTACCTATCTGTTGGTTTGCCTTATATATAGTTTGCATATATGCAATATAGTTTTTGTATATTTCTTATGAGTATGCAATATGGTTTGCATTTCTATTGATACCTCTGCTTTTTCCATTAGTCCATTGTATTCCCACCACGTAACGTAACGCTTGGTCGCTCCTTCGTCATCTTCGTCTGGAGTCTGATGTCTGATGTCGGAAAGGTGATGAGGATGGTGGTGGTGGTGGTGGTGGTGGTGGTGGTGGTGGTGGTGGTGGTGATGGTGGTGGTGGTCATGGCGGCGGAAGATGGTTCTCAAGTTTTCTTGTTCCTGCTTTAAGAGAGATAAAAACTGGCTGGTGGCCATTGCCCGTCCGCCTGTCTGAGTTTTAGGTCATCTGTTACCGGTAAGAAATGTCTTCCTCCACACAGGTTTATCTCACCGTCACTTCTGTCTTTCTCCCGCAGTTCGGCCGTTCTTCGTGCGGCTGCCCAGCGACGTGACGGGCGTGACGGATGGGGAGACTGTCCTGCGGTGCCGCGTGGGAGGGTCGCCGCGGCCTCACATCCTCTGGCGGAGGCATGATGGCCGCATGCCCGTAGGACGCGCGCGCCTGGTCGCCGACTCTTCCCTCAAGATCACTGGCCTCACGGTGGAAGATGCCGGCGTGTACATCTGTCAGGCAGAAAACTCCGTGGCCACTGTGGTTGCCAACGCGACCCTGACGGTGTACGGTGAGTATCCTGAGCAGAGGCGGGAACACTGTGTCACAGGGAGGGAAAAGATCCGCTTGGCTGGGGAGCAGTCAACCAACACCCTTGCTCACCCTCAGGCTCCACTGAAAATTGGTGGAGAAGTTTGTTTTACACCAAAAACACAACCCGAGTTTCTGCTCAGTCTGACATATGGTCAAAAGTTAGAGTCAAGGTTGTTTGGAGGTGAGCCGCTGACTGGCGCGGTGAGTCAATAGCTCGTCTCCTCCCGTCATGAAACTCGTAACAATGTACGTATTGTACGTCATGTGAATTGCAACACTAGTATTGTTTCATAACAGTATTAACTTGCAGAGTTATTTTACGGAATGGAAACCACTGAACTAACTGATGCCAAGCCCACCATGTCGAGATGCGGGGCTGAGAGGGGGACAGGGGGCGGGTATCCCGTACGTGGCGGTGCGTCCCCTGGGGAAGGCTGTGGTGCTACTGCTGCTACCACTACACCTTTCTGCCGCCTCATCCTTCCCTTGCCCCTACCACTTCTGATACCTTTCTCCCACAGATCCGCCTCAACTGGAGTCTGGCCCCAAGGACACCGCCGCCATCCTCAACACCACTGTGCGGCTGCCCTGCTACGGCCGCGGCACGCCCCCGCCCACTCCTGTCTGGACCCACTCTTCGCTACCGCAGCAGCCGGTAGGTGCAGGCTGGGTGTCGGAGGACGCCCGCGTTGATCGGGACGGAACGCTGATTCTGACGCCCCAAACGTCAGCACAAGGCGGCACCTGGACCTGCTCGCTGGTGAGCGAAGCGGGCGTGGCTCACGCCCGTGCCTGGCTGACACTAGTAGCCGCCCGTCATGCCCCGCCACCAATCATCACCATCCCGCCCACCAATCAGACCATGCCCGCCCGCACCCGCGCTGTCTTGCACTGTCACGCTCAGGGCCCACCACCGCCCACAGTGACATGGTACCGTGGCGCAGCACCGCTCAGGCCGGACAAGGATAGAGTCTCCGTCGACAAAAAAGGCGACTTGACTATTACAAGTAAGTCAACGTTTTAGTTTTTTTTTCTCTCTTTCTCTCACATAAACACACACACACACACACACACACACACACACACACACACACACACACACACACACACACACACACACACACACATTCTTTCCATCAAGGGGTAAGGGGTGAGGGTGAGGTGGAGGAGGGGCTGGGGAATGGGAGGGATAATGGAGGAACTTACCCTTGAATGTCAGGTTGCAGTTTTACCTTCACCCTCACGCCCAACTTTCCTCCCATGCCCATTTGCATTCCTCCCATTGCCGCCCACTGACCCCCTGAGCCTCTGCCGTCCCCCTCCTCCCAACCACAGGGAATTCTGCCAGCGTGGTGGTGCAATGTTAGTGAAGTTGGTGATTGTTTGGTGGTGATAGTGGTGGTAGTGGGGGTTTTTCTCCATCTTACAGTGTTTGTGATGTTTTTTATGTATAAATTGTAGTGTTTTGAGTTATAGTGGTGGTGGTGGTAGTAGAAGTGGTAGAAGTAGTAGTAAGATTAATAGTAGTAGTTGTAGTAATTGTAGAAGTATTATTAGTAATTGTTAGTGCTGTAGTGGTGGTTAGTTTTTTGTTCTTATTAAGTTTATATTACTGTTGTTTTTATTGTTGATGATGTTGAAGCAATAGTAATAATTATGGCAGAAGTAGCAAGGAAATAGATAGGCATAAAAAATAGAAAGAAGGAGGAAGATGGAAGACAAGAAGAAGAAGAAGAAGTAAAATAAACATGAACAAGAACAAGAACA
>JAXIVD010004209.1:17500-25000 GCA_036785275.1 Cancer borealis | reverse complement strand
GGTGGTCTCGCCCTCGCGTGGTCTCCCTCCATCACGAGCTGCGCCTTTCCCCTCCCTGTTATCTCAACTTCTCTCACTCTGCTTAGCTCATTTGCATTTTTATTCATGCAAAACAGGTTCTTGTAGCTGTCGGAGGCCAAGACTCGGGCAAGTTTCCGTTCTAAGTTTAGGGCGAGGCTGTTTTTTGAGTGAATTACGATACTGAGTGGCTTTTTATCCTCCCTCTTCCGTTTCTTGCTCCCCTCGTCCACACCGTCGTGCTGTCCCGCTCCGTGTTGAGTAACAGGCCGCCAAAAGCATGCTGGGGCCAAGGAAAGTGTTGCCACAACCTGGTGCTCATCTCAGCAAGTGGCGCGGCCTTCCCTCACCTAATACATCCTTCCCTTCCTCACCTCTTCCTTCCCACGTGCTTAAACACATGTGGTGGACTTCCTTCCCTTCCCTTCGGCAGCCTTGACTGATTCACTGACTAACCGTCGCTTTCTCTTTTTTCTTGTCCTGCAGGTCTACGTGAGACTGACAGCGGCCGCTACACGTGCCTCGCGCAGTCACGGTCAGGATCATCTCAGCGGTCGGCATCATTGTTGGTGGTGGGCGGGGATGACCCTCAAGCCGCCCGCAGCTTCCAACGTACTCCTTCCCTCAGAGCCCTGCCTGCCCAGCCTACCCGCCCGCGTGTTAGCGACCTCACCAACGCCTCCGTCACGCTGGTGTGGGCGCCTCCGCATACGGTGGGCGATGCTCCGCTGCTTGGGTACACGCTGGAGTCCTACACGTCGGAGGGCGAGACTAGGGCTGGCCAGTGGCGGGTGGTGGCGCGAGGACTGGTGAAGACCCGCTACACCTCACCCCTGGAAGCTGGCCGCCCGCAGGTGTTCGTCGTGCGCGCTGAGAACTCACTTGGCAAATCACCGCCTTCACCGTGGTCTCAGGTGGTGGTGGTGGGCATGGGCAAGGACGGGGACGTGGCGACAAGGGTGGAGCACATGCCTTCCCTGCTTGGACGCCGCCTCAACCTGACTGCCCTCAACACTCTCTCAGCCACCACCATGAAGGTCACCTGGCAGGTCAGTACCTCAGTCATATCTCTCTTGCTCTCTCTCTTTCTCTCTCTCTCTCTCTCTCTCTCTCTCTCTCTCTCTCTCTCTCTCTCTCTCTCTCTCTCTCTCTCTCTCTCTCTCTCTCTCTCTCTCTCTTTTTTTCTCTCTCTCTCTCGCTGTTATATAATTTTCCTTGCTGACATTTCCTGGTGCTCCTGGGTATGATGATGACAGAAGGACCTAGAACGAGAGGAAAGGGAAAAGGAAGGAAGGGAGAGAAGGAGAAAGAGAGATAGCAGAAGAGTGCTCAGATTTCAGTAACCGAAATATAATTTTCTCAGAAAAACACTCATTTGGAAATTTTATTGCTTCATAATTAGTAATTCTATTCAAGGTCTTGCAATTCTCATTCGTCCTCTCATTAAGTCTTTAAATGTTTTCCTTCTATTATCGCCATTAAATGTTACCAGTAGTCAGTAAGGTGTCTCTAGCCGTGCCTTGCCATCATATTTACAGGTGCGTATAGATAATTAAACCTTCGAGTGTTGCAAAAGGATACTCACACCATAATCCCTTCCTGCGGCACACAGTTTTTCACGTGACACAAGGACACACACTGAAAGCTTTTACATGGAAATTTAGAAACAAGAGGATGGAAAGAATGTTATAATCGCAACCCTAGATGACTTTTGTACAAGGAAGGGAGGAGGAGTGAGGTGTTTTATTTTATTATTTTTTTGCCACGAAATGCACACCTTTGTTGACCCTTGACTCACCCTCTTATTGCTGATCTTGGCTGCATAATGTGTACTCGGTTTTTAAAAGACCCGGAATGCAGAACAATAGATGGTCATTTAGGCAACAGTATAGCGTCATTACACCGTGAAGAACAAAAGTTACAAGATATTCCCAAGTGTTAAGAACAAACAGACCCTTCAACACGGTCCACAAAGCTTTAATAACACGTCCACAAGGAGGAGATAAAAAAAAAGTAAACAAAAGTAATAAACATAACGAATAATCACGTGTGAGAGTTCTGTAACAACCGCAGACAAAGAGACTCTTCCCCTTGAAATGGCGAACGAACAAAGAAAACGAAGAAAGGTAAACATATAGCCCCTCAAGGAGCGTAATGGACGAACAACGACTGAGGAATTAGGTGCAGGAGTCGGGCAAGAAGGGAACATCTGGCAATCCCTGTCAGTGAGGAAGTTTGGGTCCGCAAGATACGACACAAGGAAGATAAGGAGGAGAAGGGGAAGGATGAGGAGGAGGAAGAGGAAGAAGAGGAGGAGGAGGAGGAGGAAGGGCAGAAGGAAAAAGAGGGGCTTCAATAGAGGCAAGAAGAGGAGTAGCAACATAAGAATAATGATGATGATGGTTATGATGATGAGAATGAGGAAAGAGATAATGAGGAAGGGAAAGATGACAACTATGGCGACAACGAGGAAAAGGAAGAGAAGGTGAAGGAAGATGATGAGGGGAAACGCTTCTTCTAATATATATTCCTTTAACTTGAAGAGAGTGAGGGGAGAGTGCATGAGAGAAAGTTGATGGAAGTGTTACGAGGAAAAGAAAACTAAAAGAACATAGAAGAAATAATAATGATAATCAGCAGAGAAAGAAAAAAAGGCTTAATATAAAAAAAAAATGCCATTGACCTAAGGAATATTTTAAATCAAACTGAAAAAAAAAATTAGCAATGAAATAAGACATTATACATAAAATAATAACGCACCAAATGAACAATTTAAACATAAACAGAGGTAAGAAAAACTATATATAAAAAAGAACAGAAAAATGTAAAAAAAAAAATAAAATAAAATTTACGAAAGTGATGATCATTCGAAGCAACCACCCAAACATTCACCAATGACACACTTTCTCTCTATTATAATTACCAATCCCGTTCATTCTCCTCCAAGGGTGCACCAATCCCATGCATTCTCATCAACTAACAACCACCAATCACGTACGTACCAATCTAATCCTTTCAGAACAACCAATCAGATGTTTTTTCTACCCTGAAGCAACTATCGATGTCATGTACTGTCCTTGTAGGGAACACCAATCACATCCTTGCTGTCTCCCCTAGCAATCACCAATCACATGCCTTGTCTGTCTCTCTATGCTATAATGATCAACTGTCACATGCATCCTCTCCCTCAGTCCAGGTGATTTTGTGGTTCAGTGCTCGGTTCGTGACCTAAATGTTGGGAGTTAGATCTTGGCTCGCAGCAGATACATGGTGAGAGGGGTGACGCTCTCTCGTTCACCATTTCAAAACTATATGATCTATAGTTATCGAGTTCGGGCGGATTATTTACTTTCCTTTTCAATTAGTAATACAATACATCAGATGACGTCACACAACACAACACTAAAAAATGCATCACACACTCATTAGCAGCACGGCAAAGATAACAATGATATTTAACACTCAAACACCACAATGAAAAGAACACAATAGTTACACGCAATAGAAACTCCTACACAACACAACACAACCAGAATTATGAGCGCAACCCTGCACAGCAACACAGCAGAGATGAGTTCAGCACCACATCATGTGTCATGCCTCGTAGCACATCACTGTAACACAACGCAACACATAAGCAGTTTAACTCAACAAAATACTGCAACACATTAACTAATAACACAGCACAACACACGAGCATGCAACTCTAGAACAATAGGAACACACACACCCACACCCACACACACACACACACAGACACAAAACCTCATTATTATCATCATCATTATCATCATCGTCATCAGCAGCACACATTTGCCATGATACCCTCACCTGCCTGCACGGACCCTCAGGTAATGCCATGCAACATAAGACAACTCAGAAATAGATAAAACAACATTCCATTCTATCGGAAGGTATTGGCAAATGTTCCTCCTCCCATTCCCCCACATTCCCCCGTCTCCTTAGCACTTTCCTCCTCCTCCTCCTCCTCCTCACTCCTGCTTCTCCTCATTCTCCACCACCTCCTTCTTCTCCTCCTGCTCTGATACCGAAAATGTTACGCTCCCTCACCCTCACCCTACCGTCACTGTGGCGCTCAACATATCTCTCTTACAGTATCGGTTTTTCATTAAGATCGTGAAGCTGCCCTTTATCGCGTCATTTGCGGTTCGTATCAGTAGCCTTTCTCATGTGGCTGGGGGAAGGAGGGAGGGAGGGGGAGAGAGTGAGGAGGTAGGTGTGGAGGTGGAGCAGCCCTTAGGCACGAGGCCGAAGTATTGGTATTGTATTGATAATGTTTTGGATGGAAAATGTCTCGTGTGTGTTTCTCGTGTTTTGAGTTATTTTGAATTATGTTTTTTTCTATGCAAACTTTTTTCTTTGTCTTGTCTTTTTTTGTGTGGGGATTTTTTTTCTCTGTCTCTCTCTCTCTCTCTCTCTCTCTCTGTCTGTTTTTTTTTTTTTCCCCTCTGTCTCTCTTTATCGGCTTTTTGTTTTCTGAGTTACAAATCTGGTGTTTTTCGGTTTTTTTCCTAGATTTGTTCATGGCTTTGTTCGTCTCTCTCTCTCTCTCTCTCTCTCTCTCTCTCTCCTCTCTCTCTCTCTCCTCTCTCTCTCTCTCTCTCTCTCTCTCTCTTCTCTCTCTCTCTCTCTCTCTCTCTCTCTCTCTCTCTCGTTGTTCGTTCACTTTTTACTTCTCTTTTTACTGCCTTTGTCACTATTCCGTTGTGTCCACAGTTCTCCTTTGTCCTTTCGCATTCACCCCATCCCCACCCTCGCCTTTTTTCCCCCTCTCCTCTCACTTTCTACCCTTTTTCATCTTCATTTAACTCAATTTTTCCTCAAGTCACCTCTTTTTCGCTGCCTTTCCCTTCCCTGCGCTCGCCACCATTCGCTCCCCCAACTCACACCATCCTTCCTCCCTTTCTCCCTCCCTCCCTCCCTCCCACACGCTCATTTCCTATACCTTTTCTCTTCTTTATCCCACCTCGTCGTTTCTACCCCTCCTCCTCCTCCTCCTCTACCTGTATTCTTCCTGCAAAGCCTTTCTCATTTAGCCTCATCACCCCTTTCGCCCGGCCGCTAACCCTCTCCCTTCAGTGGCATCGAATTTCGGTATGAACATAATAGAAGACATACATATATACACGTTGTTATTGGTACTCATTCTGGCAACGCTGTAGCGGCAAAGGATGTTGATTGGTGCGATTGGTAGGTGGTGCTCAGGGGGCCAGGGAGGGAAGGAAGCCTGAGAGGAGGAGGTAGAAGTTGGGGGAGAAGGGAGGTAGTGTAGAAAGGAGAGGGAAAGGAAAGGGTGAGTAAGGCTTCCTATAAAGAGCCAATCGCAATCCTTTCTCTTGCCAACCTCAATTATCGTGTCCAATCACATTCGTCGGTTGTACAGAGAAGAAACGAAAGATGTGTGTGTGTGGGGGGGAGTGGTTGTGTGTGTGTGTGTGTGTGTGTGTGTGTGTGTGTGTGTGTGTGTGTGTGTGTGTGTGTGTGTGTGTGTGTGTGTGTGTGTCTGTGGAGAGAAAAAGAGAAAGAGATGAATCGTAAAGAAATAGAGAATAACAAAAGGAAAATAGAGATGATAAACAATAAAAAAAAAATATAGTAAAAGAAGAAGAAAAATAAGAAGAAAAAAGAAGATGAAGAAGAAGAAGAAGAAGAACCACAGGCAGGAAAGTAAGCCAACGATGGATAAAGAAAATCGTGTCTGTGTGGAAAGGAAACTCGGGTGGGGCGGGAAATTCTGCAGTTTTTGGAGGAAAATTGGAAGGAAGACGCTTCATTGTGTCTCCAACTCACGGTGAACCTCGTCAAACTGTGGAGGATGATGTGTTTACCCAGCCACGAGGAGGAGGAGGGGGAGGAGGAGGAGGAGGAGGAGGAGGAGGAGGAGGAGGAGGAGGAGGAGGAGGAGGAGGAAGAAGACGAAGACAGCGAGAACGAAGACGAGAGGGATAGAATAAAGGAGAAAATTTGGATGCAAGAACAGCCTGAAGAAAGATTGCAAATGAAGGACAAAGAGAAGAAGGAGATAATAAAAGAGATAGTGATGGAAGAGGAAGAAGAGAAACAAAGAAAAATCACTTGGATGAATAAATGGTAGACGAAGGAAAATATATAGATAAGAATGAAATATAGATGTAAAGGAGGTGGAGGGAAAAATGCAAGAGGAAAAGATGGTGGTGGTGGTGATGGTGGTGGTGGCAGAGGTTAAAAAAAAAAAGATCGAGAAAGGAGAAAGTGCAGTAAAGGAAAAGGAAAAGGAAAAGGAAGGGAAGGTTTCTGAGTGGAGAATACATAAAATTTTGAAGATGTTAGAATAAAATATGAGGAGAAATATTGAGATGAAATGGAAGAAAAGAGAATGCAAGAACTATATTAAGAAGAAGAATAGAACAAATATAATGATAACTGTAAATACATAAAGAATGGAGGATTAACGTAAAAAAAAAACCAGAAAAGAATATCAAACAAAACTTATCAATTGCTTTATTTTAACTACGAAACAGAAAGATATTAATACGTGTGTCCTTATTTCTTACAATGTGTTGTGTCTTTTACGTACTCCAGAGACAAACGTGATTATTTTATGGACGTCACATCTAAATATTCTTGCTATTCCGGAAACGCTACACTATGTATATATTCTGGTGTTTCACGCAGACACATTCCAACACATTGAAGTATTCTCGAGACAGTACACGTGAATAACATAGAGATAGACATTCCAATTGAATTCCTCGTACAATGTTTTGCTATTATACAGATATTAAACTCAAAGAAAAAAGGAAAGCAGGTCACACTGAAGTATTCTTGATTCAGTAGTTCTGAGACAGTTCATCATACTTGATATATATGCGAGACAACGTGATAGATTAGACTGTGTTAAATATCATTCATTAATACATTTTTTTTTTATCAACTAGTAAAATATAAACACACACACACACACACACACACACACACACACACACACACACACACACACACACACACACACACACACACACACACACACACACATTCGTAATACCATTTTTGCATCCTGAATAGGTACAGTGATAACATTGCACAAATGTCGACGGTAAAGACCATTTCCTCCGCGTGATGCAGCAGAGAAGAACACATCGACTTTATACATATGAGAGAGAGAGAGAGAGAGAGAGAGAGAGAGAGAGAGAGAGAGAGAGAGAGAGAGAGAGAGAGAGAGAGAGAGAGAGATGAGAGATGAGAGATGAGAAGTGCCAATCACATCAACTGTGACATATATTCAGTCAATAGATACCACGACCAGGCCACTGTAATACCGAACGCAGCCTTGTCTGGGAGGAGGGGGGGGAGGGAGGAAGGGAACGAGGGAGGAAAGGATGCAAGAAGAGAGGAAAAAAGAAAGAAGAGAGGAAGAGATGAGAATTTGAAGCTGGGAAGAGGGACAGGACTGCGTAGAGGAGACAGGGAATAGGGCAGATT